>CM028354.1:265621-542876 GCA_016618105.1 Dendrobium huoshanense
TGTCCCCCGCCGCCGCGCGGTTTCGAGCCCGCCAATCCCAGTGCGCCGCGTGTCTGACCGCCGCCGTTTAATTAAGAATAATGGTTTTTAATTAGTTTTAATTGCTGAAACTTAAATAAATCATAGTAAATCAAATATTTAACCAAAAATTAAGTATAATATATCAAACTTTTTGGATTTTCATCTAGTTTATTTTAAAAATAAAATCAGCTTATTTTGACTATTATTTTACTGGTAATTTAAGAAATACAGAAATATATATTTCATTTTTAATTGAATATATAAAAATTATTTTTATCTGAAATTTGGCATGCATGTTGTTGAGTGCATGGCTGGTCTCCAGAAAAATTTTCAGTATTATTTGAATAGTTTTTAAAGGTATTTTGAATTATTGGAGTATTTTAATCCTTTTTATATTTAATTAAATATTAAGTATTTAAAAAATTACAAGAAATATATTTTAGTACTTCCAAACTTCTATGGAGATCAGTGGTTCATTCAACCCACTAACATGTATTTTGATAATATATTTGATTATTTTATAATATATATTTCTATTTATATATATAAATTCCTTTATATTTATGTATTTTAATATATATTTTGAAACTATATACATCTAAATCCTTAAGTGTTCAAAATTTCATTTGAGATCTTATATGTTGATTGAGCATGTTTGAATGGAATTAATGGGGATGTTTAGTGGATAATCATTCCTTGATTATTCACTAATCTTGTCTTAATTAAGTTAATTAGCTAATTGCATGTTTAAGGTGCACACACCACTTAGTCTAAGGCTCTCCTAGATTTAGGTGTTGAATATGTTTATGTGATTCATGCATGTTTTATGTATTGAGTATAAGGGTTAGTTCAAACATTGATTCAAGCCCATCAAAATTAGTGACATGATTAAGGACAATAATTAAGGACCCATGTATAGAAAACTTAGAAAAATTTCAATAATTAGGATTCACTTCCCCTTGAGTTGAAACTTTGAACACTTGAACTTAGTGACATCCTCTGCCCCTAGAAAAATTTTCACTGATTTTTGAGGTCATTAGGTTCCCTAATTAATTTTCTAAGTCTTAAACCCTTAGTTAACCCTTTAAAACTTCTAAAAATTGTAATAAATCCAATTTAAATCCAAAAATTACATATAAACCCTCAAACTGACCAGAATTCAGTCCTTAATCTGTGATAATTAAAAGCCCTTTGATTTGACAGCAACTTAAACTCTAATTTAATTTTAAGTGAAAACCAATATTTAATTAAGATAATTAATTAATAATAATATAAAAATCCAAGAATCTCCCAAACACTTGGGGATCCCTCCTTAGGTTGTTCCTGACCTTTGGAGGTGTTTTCAAGAGATTTGGAATTTGTTTGAAGCAAAATCACAAAAGAGGCCCTCTAATTTAGAAATTCCTAAAATTCATTAAAATGTCCAAACTTCGATAATTCATAACTAATTCAAATAAAATCCAAATTGATTAAACTCACTTGCATTCAACTCATAGTGATATCTAGTATTTATTAAAAATATAAAACTCCAGAAATTTGCAATATTTTAAAAAGTCAACAAATTGGTCAAATCGTAGTTAAAACTAGTTCAAAACTTCAAACCTCCATAATAAAATGCAGAAAAATCCGATTTCAACGTACTTACCTTCTAACTGATCGTAGTAAGGTCTAGTATTTTAATAAAATACAAACATTCCAGAATTTGAGCTTAATCAAAAAGTCAATTTTCAACCCTTTAATCAATTCATTAAAATATTCTAAAAAATTCTTAAAACCCATAATCTTTCTAAAACTCAGAAAATATTGGTTTAATGCTTAAAACACTTAACAAACCCTTCAAAACACAACAACCACCCTAAAGTTGAAGTTTATTGGCTGGACTACTCCGGGCTGCGGGGCTAAGTGTCCTAAGGAGGCTGGTTCCTCGAGCCTGGTGGCACAACGCCACGAATGAATTCTAAAGGGTGTCAAACCTTAAAATTGATTAATTTTTAATTATTTAACATTTTTTTAAAAATCTCTATTTCAATTACATTAATTTGGTTTATCGGCTGGACTACTCCGGGCTGCGGGGCTAAGTGTCCTAAGGAGGCTGGTTCCTCGAGCCTGGTGGCACAACGCCACGAATCAATTAATGGCAAACTTAAATTAATCAAGCTTTTAAAATCAGCAACCAACTCCCTTTAATATCAATCCACTCTTTTAATTCTAACCAACTTAAATAACTTAATCAACCCCGATTGCTACTGGGTAACCCAGGCCTACGAGGCTATTAGCTTAGCCCCAAGGAAGGTGAAATAAACTTCACGGCCTCGGTGTGAAACAAAGGTAGCAATCAATTAACTTCTAAAATATGTTTAATTAAAATTCTTAATTTATTAATACTTAAATTTTAATCTAAATCCCCTTTTAAGCCTCAACAAACCCAGACTTTTAGACAACTTCAATTAATAACCCACTTTAGGATCTACCCCAGCCACACGACCTTTCTCACACACTTTAGATGATGTGCTAGGACAACCAACTCTAGATCTAGGATAGGCCGGTGTTTACTTTACTGCTGTGTGCCGGATTTTTCGTAGTTTTCACTGCATGTTGTGGATGAAATTGCTTTGCTGTGTCTGCTTACTTTTTCTGTACTCTGTGGATGGATTGATGTGTTTGGCGACTAGATTACCCTTAGGTTAGGTACGATCTGGATGTTGACACAGTTTTCTGCAGGTGGCCACGCTCATGCAGGGCAATATAAAAAGGGGGCAAATTAAAAATGCATAAATATTATAAACTCTTTGCACAGGTGCTTCAGCTGCTAAAGCCCCCAAATAAAAAGAGCGTGGCTAGTGTGTTTACTTTCTTTTCTGCTCATATACAACTGCTTGGGAATAACTGTTTTTTACATATTAATTGCTTAGGATAACCCTGCAGGTGAGTCTAGATTTTTATTTTGATATCAATGTAATTTGTGTAAGTGTCAAGTGTTGTGAAAGTTTATTTTGAGTTGGGATACATAGATCCAAAGCTTGGATTCCAAAGAGGAAAGGATACCCCTTTCGGCAACACTCCTTTTTCATTTGGAAATCCAAATTTGGATCACCTCTTCCTTACCCAAAGAGGAAAGAGTGGCCTTCCCCTTAGAGGGAAGTGCCCTCTTATCCATTTGGGTAATCCACTACGAAGATTCCAAGAAGATCAAAGAAAAGGAGTCCAAAGAAGAATGAAGTTGAAGATTTGAAGATTTGATGATTGAGAGTATCCCACTCAAAATAACTTGCGTCATTACTAGATTTAGAATCCGGGTTGTTGTCAGTGGTGCCCGGCCACTTTACTTTCTGTATATTCTGGTTTGTAATAAGCAAGGCAACTTTGCCTATGGACATTTATTAATTAATTCATTTATATCTGATGTGTTGAAATGATTGCCTTTAGGATTACTTGCTTTTACTAGTTTTTTGGCGATTGCATGCCGCTCTTTGTTTTCGCCTGGATACGTGAGGCTCGTGAGGGTGTGAAAGTTTTCTACTCATAATTCTAAAAGTCTAAAATTTTAGTGAGTCTAAATAACATAGAAAGATAACGAATCTAGGGAATTAGCCGGGGATCGACCCCGGGGTCGCATGCATATTTCTGCATTACTCTTTCCTTGCTTTAGACCCTTCCCCGCCTGCGGGTAGAGTCCGGATAGTCTGACCTATGAGGACAAGGTGCCGGACCTGGGGAAGTCCAGTCTTCTAAAAATTATTTTATAAGCCTGTTTTTAAAAATTTCAAGCATATTTGATTTGAGGTTGTTAACCAGCACGCATTGCATTAGATACAAATTAAAGAGTCAAAATTTTAATTTCATAGTCCTTAGCATTTTTGTACCCGACATAAGTTAAAGGGGCCAATTAGGAGAATCTCTAGATGTCGGCCCCAACTTTCCAAAACTTTAATTACAACGTCCCTACCACTCTTTCATAAAAGACCGGATTCATGTATTTTAAATCGATTAGGTGGTTAGCTGGCTCCCCAATCCAGGCCGGGGTAAGTCCAGATTTTGCACTGTATTAGTTAGGATCGGACGACTGTGGTCCAGTGTCCAAAATAGATTTAGGATCCGGGGCAGATCTTTGATTATAAGACCCCAAACTTCGGGAATCTAATCCCAAATTTCTAATAAAATGCTCAACTCTAATTAAATATCATTTCAAGTCCAAAACATAAAGCCCAACACTTAGACTAAGTTGGGACACTTCCGGATGGTTCTGGAATCTCAAAGTGTCCCCTACCTCTCATCCTTTAACTCCGTTAATAACTGCTCAATTTTGATCCATTCCCTTTTGATTTTCCAATAATTCTATTCATACTTTGATATCACTCCTAGAAATTCTAAACAAAATTTTGCCACTATTTTAATCGAGAGTTTTCGTAGGGGATTTTATTTCCCTACGATGTAATTAACTACGAGGGCTTGCGCTCGTAGGAGATTTGGAACCCCACACACACCTGATTTTAAAGAAAACTCAATTTCTAAAACTTCATTAGATTTCTTTGGGAAAAGTTAAATAATGATCATCGTGCTCGCATTAGAAGAATTATCGCAGAATGGTGTCATTTCCCTTTGGGGAGATACATCCTTCTTCGATAAGGCTTTGGATGCGAATGCGATGATCATGTCTCTTGAATATTGTAATTGGGTACTTAGTTGATCTATATTTTGTCCCCTCGGGGCCATATAAAGTTCTTCTTAGAACCCGATCATAGTATTCAAGATGAGTTTACATAATTCTAAGTCTGAACACCGTTATGAAAGCTTATTTTCGTCCTTCGGGGTGATATACTCTTTCTAACGAGTTGATTCGACCTTAGAATTAGAACTTAACCTTAATCTTAAAATCCCCAAAGAAAACTAATATTTTTCAAAACATGTTTTCCAAAATTCCACCAACAAGAAAACATAGGAATATTTTTCCTAATGTTAAATGCAACAATTGTGGATTTTTGGGACATATATCTCACACCTGCACTTTAAAGATGAAACCTAATTTGATGTGGAGAACTAAGATGCATAAACCTAGACATATCATACATGCATCTGATTATAAATTTCATAAAGGTGAACCCAAATTATTTTGGGTTCCCAGGTCTAACATTTGAGAATTTTGCAGGTATACTCTCACACAAGACCTCGTGAGAGTATATGGTACATGGACAGCGGATGTTCTAAGCACATGACTGGAGATACTGCTCAATTCATAACGCTGGAAGCCAGGAGTGGAGGCAAGGTTACACTTGGAGATAATACCACAAAGAAAGTGGTTGGATCAGGTATGATTGGAAATTTGAAAAACTTTTTCATAGACAATGTCTTATTAGTTGAAGGCTTAAAACATAATTTGCTTGGCATAAGTCAGCTATGTGATAAGGGCTATAATGTAAAATTTTTACCTACTAGCTGCATAATTAGCCTAAATGGGAAAATTGTTTTAAATGGAAAAAGGGTGAACAATGTCTACATGCTAGATTTAAATTGTATTCAATCTCCTACTGCTTTTTGTTTGAAAACTGTTTCTGATGAATCATGGCTTTGGCATAGGAGATTTTGCCATTCTAGTATGAAAAATCTTAGAAGAATTACCCAAAAGAATTTGGTTAGAGGAATATCTAAACTAGACTTTACTAAGGACCACCTATGTGATGCATGTCAATTAGGAAAACAAGTGAAGTCCTCTTTTAAGTCCAATAAATATCTTAGGACCAGTAAACCTTTAGAAATTCTTCACATGGATCTTTTTGGACCTATAAGCACTATTAGTCTAGGAGGAAAGGTATATGGATTTGTTATAGTAGATGATTTTTCAAGATTCACCTGGGTTAAATTTCTTTTTCATAAGAGTGAATCATTTGAGGAATTCAAAAATTTTTCAACTTGGATACAAAGAAAACTAGGATGTGAAATAATTTCTATACAAAGTGATCATGGAGGAGAATTTGAAAAATGAAAGATTTGAAAATTTCTGTAAAGAAAAGGGGATTGATCACAATTTTTCTGCACCTAGAACTCCTCAACAAAATGGAGTAGTTGAAAGAAAGAACATAACATTAATAGAAGCCGCCCGAGCAATGTTAACAGAATACTCGCTTCCTAGATATTTTTGGGCTGAGGCGGTTAGCACTGCATGCTATGTTCTGAATAGGGTGAATGTGAGATCAAATTTGAATAAAACACCCTATGAGTTGCTAAAAGGTAGAACACCAAATTTGTCTCATTTACATGTATTTGGTTGCAAGGTGTTCATACATAATAATGGAAAATCTGCCTTAGGAAAATTTGATCCAAAATCAGATGAATGAATTTTTGTTGGACATTCAAGTGTTGGAAAATCTTATAGAGTATTCAACAAAAGAACTTTAGTCATTGAAGAAACCACACATGTTGTTTTTGATGAAAATGGAAACATGGAAGAGCCAAAAGTTGTTGAAGAAGAAATTGAAGAAAACTCCCAAAAGATTGATAGATTAAATTTGGAAGAAAATTTAGAAAGAGAAGACCCTTTGCCTAGAGATTTGAGATTTTCTAAAACCACCCAAAGGAATTAATCATAGGTGAACCAAGTGAGGGTGTTAGAACTAGGCGTGGATTAAACAAGGAAGTCAATCATTCAGCCTTTATTTCAACTATTGAACCCACTAACATTGATCAAGCACTTTCAGATGAATTTTAGATATTGGCCATGCAAGAAGAGTTGAATCAATTTGTAAGAAATAAAGTTTGGGAACTAACTACAAGGCCAAAAGATCAAAGTGTTGTTGGAACCAAGTGGGTGTTCAAAAATAAAATGAATGACTCAGGAGTAGTCATTAGAAATAAGGCTAGATTAGTAGCTAAGGGGTATAATCAAATTGAAGGAATTGATTTTGAGGAAACTTTTGCCCCTGTAGCTAGACTTGAAGCAATTAGGGTTTTACTAGCCTTTGCCTGTTTTAAAAGTTTTAAATTGTTTCAAATGGATGTTAAAAGTGCCTTTTTAAATGGGGTAATTGAAGAAGATGTTTTTGTAGAACAACCTCCAGGTTTTGAAAATTCTAAATTTCCAAATCATGTTTTCAAATTAAAAAAAGGCATTATATGGATTGAAACAGGCACCTAGGGCTTGGTATGAGAGGTTAAGCACCTTCCTACTTGAAAGATCTTTTGAAAAAGGAAGTGTGGATACAACTCTCTTTTTAAGGAAAATTGGAAAGAATATACTTATTGTTCAAATTTATGTGGATGACATCATCTTTGGATCTTCAAATAAACATCTTTGTGATGATTTTTCTAAAACAATGAGTAGTGAATTTGAAATGAGTCTAATGAGAGATTTAAATTACTTTCTAGGATTTAGCATTAAGCAACTTGAGGAAGGTACTTTTCTTAATCAAACCAAATATATTAAGGACATCCTCAAAAAATATGAAATGGACAATATTAAACCTGTTAGTACACCAATGAGTTCTTCAGTTCAATTGGATAAAGACCTTAAGGGAAAATCTGTTGATCAAAAGAAATTTAGAGGGATAATTGGATCTTTACTTTACTTGACTGCTAGCCGACAAGATATTATGTTTAGTGTTTGCTTATGTGCTAGATTTCAATCAGATCCAAAAGAATCACATTTGACAGCAGTGAAAAGGATTTTAAGATATCTACTAGGAACTCAAAACTTAGGAATTTGGTATCCTAAGTTTAGCTCTTCATTTGAAATTATTGGTTACTCAGATTCTGACTTTGCAGGCTGTAGAGTGGATAGGAAAAGGACTTCTGGAACATGTCAATTCATTGGAAATTCATTAGTTTCATGGTCTAGTAGAAAACAAAATTCAGTGGCACTATCTACTGCAGAAGCAGAATACATTGCATTAGGAAGTTGTGTGGCACAAGTACTTTGGTTAAAACAACAGTTGATTGATTTAGGATTAACTATAGGCACTATTCCAATTTATTGTGACAATACTAGTGCTATTTGCATTTCCAAAAATCCTATTCAACATTCTAGAACCAAACACATTGATATAAGGCATCATTTCATAAGGGATCATGTATCCAAAGGAGAAATTGAACTCATACATGTTTCAACTGAAAATCAACTTGCAGACATTTTTACAAAACCTTTAGCCTTTGATACCTTCAGTACTTTAAGAACAAGGCTTGGTGTTATTGATTTGAATGCTTAACCAAAATGTCTTTGCAACATTGATACTTGTTGTGTTTTGTTTTTGTGATTTTGTGAATTTTGTGTGTTTTTAAATGAATTGTTTTTGGATTTATGATTTTGTTTTATGTTTTTTTATGTTTTTTGAATGTTTTTGTTGATTTTCTTAATTTAAAAAAAAAAATCAAAATTAAATTTTTTTTTTGGAGGAAATCGTCCAGGACGAAATTGGTTTCGTACGGGACGATGTGTGAAGGAACAGTTTGCACGAATTTTAACCGTTTTGAGAGCAGTTTTTAATTAAATCGTCTGTACGATATGTGATCGTCCAGGACGAATTTTTTCTCTCTCAAACGTCGGGACGATTGAATGTAGCGGTTGAGCGGATAAGACAGTTTTTAATACGAACTTCGTCTGTACGAAATTTTCGTTCGTCCAGACGAACATGTGTCGGTTCATTGTAGGGGACGGTTTTCAAGAGTCATTAAAACGATTCACTTTTTGATCGTCTGTATGAAATTTTTTCGTCTGTACGATCGGTCAAGTCAAAAAGCCTGTACGAAGGGACGCATCGTAAGTTGTGTTGAATACGAAAATCCGTTACATTTTGGACGAATTGGATCATCTGTACGAAATTACTTCGTCCAGACGAACGATAATTTTTCGTCCAGGACGAATATTTTCGTCCAGGACGAACGTATCGTTTTTCTTTAAATATGAAGGCTTTCAAACTTGACAATCACACTTTCAAACTTCTTTTTCAATCCCTTTCTACATCAAATCAACAATGGCCTCCTCTAGCAAAAGACAAAAGGTTTTGGTGAGGAAACCAAATAGGAATGCCCCAGACAACTTTCTTTCCAAGGCAAATGAGGAATCTTTTCCTCGTTTTGCATCCGCAAAAATCACTCCGTCTCGCATTCTTATCCAAACAGAGTTGAAATTTCGGGTATTGCACCTCTTCGCCTCAACCCAATTTCAGTTCATTCTTTCTCTCGCCCACTTTTACAATAAGCAAACCTACCATTACTTTCTAGCAAACATGAGTTTCAATTCTGACCATTCCACCATTAGTTCTTTTGTTTTTAAGAAAAAAGTTGAGATCACCAAGCACGACCTTGGTGCATTTTTAAACTTAAGAACTGAGGGATATAGAGCCCACACCCTAATGTCAGAAACCTCCTTCAAATGGTTTCAAATCAATAGGGTAATTAGAGAAAATGCGATTGACAATCATGTTGCTAGAGTCTCCGGTATGACCCAAGATGCCCGAATCATCCAGCATATCCTTAGATCCTCAATTATTCCTAAAGCTGGTGATAGGATTAACATTACTCCTCTTCTTTCTTGTCTAACTTTTTTAATCATGCAAAGACATCCTCTTGATGAAGCCCAACTCATCATAGATCATATCTATGGGCTTTCAGAAATAGGACATGCTGATCAGAAGAGGAAGAAGAACATTTCATTAGGGCACTTAATTACTTATATTTTGGAAAAGAAGTACAATATAGTGCATCCTGATGAAGAATATGAATAGCCAGTTTATTATAACGATGCATCATTCAGATTGCTCTTCAAGGAGGAAAAAAAAAAAGAAAAAGCACATGCCAGTGCTTCAGAAGAAGAAGAAGAAGGAGTGCAAGCTTCTGCTTCTCAATCAGATTACCAGAATCTGATTGAGAGATTTAATAGACTAGAGACTCACATTGATCAAAGGTTTGATCAATTTGATGCTCAACTTACGCAGCAGCAACATGACATTGGTAATATTAAAGATGAAGTTCATGAAATAAATACCAATATAATGTTGATGGCCTCCTACTTCAACCTCTTTGGCGGCATTCCTCCTCCTCCTCCTCCAAAACAGTAGAAATTGTTTTTATGTCTGTGTCTGTTGTATTTTTTTTGTTTTTGTTTGTTTTGTTTTTATCTTATCTGTTTTATTGTAATGTGTTTGTTTTTATGTTTTTAAGTTCAATGTATTTTTTTTTCTGTAATCTGTTTCTTTAATATCAATGAAAGTTTGTTTCTATTAGATTTGTTTTGAAATGTGGTTAATATTTGTGAATTTCATTAGTATTATTTAATCTACATAGTGCTTAAATTCGATTTTAATTTGAGATTATCTATATTAGAAAATCTAGACTTTCTTAATTTATAAGTTGTATATAACTTGTTGTAATTAGAACTTTTAAATTTATGTCTATTCATTTAGACTACATAAAATTAATATTACTATTGCAATTTAGATGTTTTCTTATTTTATATATCTATGCTCAAGAGATATTTATGTACCTAGAAATATTTGAAATTTTAGATTATAGATTTTGGAAAGAATTGGTCAAATTACTCTTGAACATTGTACAAATGTACAAAAATCAAAAGGAGTTCGCAAAAATTTGCAAAGTGAAAAAGAGGCACAAAATAAGCCCAACCAAAGAAAAATGCACAAAAATGTGCTCCAAAACTTTGAAAAGATGCGCAAAGCGCCACATGAGGTAATTCTCTTCTTTCCAAATTCATTCAATCTCTTAATTCAAATTGATCTTATGTTCATTTATATTCTATTGAACTTTGAAATATAGAATTTTTTATACATCTACCTTGTAATGATTTTCAATAGTCAAATGTCTAAATTGAATCATGTCTTTGATAAATTCTTCTTACTTACAATGTTATATCACTTCTTAAATTTTATGAATTTCTATGATTGATCTAATATCCTTAGTTTAAAATTGCATACCATATGTCAAATCACAATTTAGATTAAATTTTAAAAATGAATTTCATATAATTATTTACATTTCTTGTCTTTTTCTTCTTCACTTTTTGTTGCTGTCAAAAAGGGGGAGAAATTATTATGTTTGTGTTTTGTGTTTTTGTGGTTTGTGTTTTCTATTTTTGATTGTTCTGTTTGCAAGTTTTTTGTTTGTGTTAAAAATTTTGAAAAACAAAAATATTGTTCTTTAAATATTGTTCTTTAATGCCTCCTTATTTTAATGTACTCATAAATTCAGGGGGAGTTTAGGAGATAAGAGATTTGTTTTAAGTTGAAACCATATTAATAATAATTGTTTTGTCATCATCAAAAAGGGGGAGATTGTTTGAATAGTTGCTATTTGAATTATTTATATTTGTGCAACTTATGTAGTTTTGATGATTCCAAACATTATTGTTCAAATGTATAGTTATCTCCTAACAATTTTAGAAGATTTGCATTTGCTCTTGTGTGTACTAACATTTCAGGAAAATCAGACTTCAGACTACGAAAACTTCAAATCGAATTCAACATGAGATATTTTGTTTATTTGAAGTTTGTCTTTTCTTTGAATTAATTTTGAAAGGGAGTGATTGTAATTGAGTGAATAAAATCTCACACACACAAATAAGGAGATCTTGAAATTCTATACTGATCGTACAGGACGATATTTATCGTACTGGATGATCTGTCAGTTATCTCCTGTAGAGCACTTGGAACGAATAGGAACTTGCTTGGAAAAATTTTTCTAAGTCCTATTCGTCCAGGACGAATTTTATTATCGTCCCGGACGAAGGGTTCTCTGTAAAATTTTTGTCCAGACGAATTTTATCATCGTACGAGGCGACCAGTCCTCTGGAAAATTTTCGTCCCGACGAAAATAAATATCGTACCGGACGATCAGCTCTCTGGAAAATTTTCGTCCATACGAATACAAATTATCGTCCGCGGCGATTGGTCCTCTGGAAAATTTTCGTCCAGACGAAATAAATAATCGTCCAGGACGATCGGCTCTCTGGAAAATTTTCGTCCAGACTAACATATTTTCGTCCAAACGATTAACCGACTTAGAACAGTTTTCAGCAGTTTCTAGAACCGACCTTGTAATAACCGTTCGTACTGGACGAACCTAGTTCGTACAGGACGATCAGCTGTACGAAGTCAATTCGTACACATATATAAATTGGGTCGTTTCAGATCGTTTAAGTAAAATCGTCCAGGACGATCCAAGATCGTACGGGACGATCCACTGCGTACAGAATTGAAAATATGCAGTTTTTGGGCGGTTTTTCATGTCTTTTGTATAAATAGTTCAAATTAGACTGCCACCCAATCTTTTTTTCATTTGATCTTCGTGCCTCTTGAGAGAATAGCCAAGGAGAGAGTGGAAGAGAGCATTCAAAGGAGGATTCCTACCACTGGAGCGAGAAGGCTTCACTTGGATTGCTAAGGTAAGAGTCTCTACTTGTGAAATTGGATTTCTTCACTCTTTTCTTTCTTTCTTCTAGATTCTTGTGAGAAGATCAGTCAAGGAGATCCGGTTCTCTGCCGACACTTGGAGAGTGTGAACAGCCGAAGGGTTCTCTGCCCACACTAGGAGAGTGTAAAAGGACGAAGGTTCTCTGCCTACACTTGGAGAGTGTGAACAGCCGTAGGGTTCTCTGCCCACACTAGGAGAGTGTAAAAGGACGACGGTTCTCTGCCAGCACTGTGGATTGTGTAAAAGGACGACAGTTCTCTGCCGCACCGGGTAGTGGTGAAAAGAGTGTTTTGTACAGGCTTCTCCGCCTTGCTGTGGGTGCTAAAGGAGAGTCACTTTGTGGTATTAGTGCAATACTCAGAGGGTGCCTCTGAGGAGTGGATGTAGGTCTGGTTATAGACCGAACCACTATAAATCTGGTGTCATTTACTTTATTGCTTTTATGTTTCCGCACTTTAAATTTCAGTTTTAACAACTCTGTGGTTGAAAAACATTTTTCTACAAACTTTAAAAGAAAATTTTATTTCGGTTCAACTTTATCATTAAGAGGGTTTAAAATTTTTAAAACTACCAATTCACCCCCCTCTTGGTAGCCGTGGGACATTTACTTAGGCTTAACAACCTAATTACTGGACTCAACAGGCGCGTTCTTCATTGTCTTGAAACTCCATTTAGTGATATTTTGACGGAAGGCTTTTTTGCAATCCTTATTTAAACTTGCAATCTGAACAATATATGGAATAGAATTAAGTCACTTAAAAATAATCATGAAATTTGTAAACAATTCAAGGTTAGAATCAAACTCACTATCTTCACAGCAATACTTCTATGCATAGGGTTGGGTATGGAGTCGTAAAATTCCCACCTTTTCTGCTTTATGTAACAAACTAGAAGGGTCCAGTGCTCTCCGTGAATAATTGGATTAATTATAATACTGTTTGACTGAACAGATTTGTAGTCTATGTGCTCGAGGAATAACACTGATTTTACATCCTTTACCTTGTAATGCTGCAAACAATTAAATATAAGAATTAAATAGTTCAAATAAAAAATTATATATAAAATAAACTAGTATACTAACCCAATACATTGGTGAGATGTATAGATATTTTTGATACTGATCTGGTGAAATTTTAGACTTCTCATTTAATAAAATGGCAAAAGCATCAATATGGTCATTGTCCAGATAACTGTCTGATAATATTTCGTCGATCATGCATCTTGAAATCATGACGTTCCCAGATTCAAATACACACATGCTACTGAAATATTTAAACACAAAATACACATAAGGTACGCACATTATACGCATAAAAAACACATTAAATATGCAATCCGTACGCACAAAGGACGCAAACCATACGCACGTAATACGCATACCATACGCGCATTATACTAAGATAAAATACCTGTCAAGATATTTCTTTATGTTTTCCCTCAGAAAAACTTCCTGCGCTGGACTCAACATTTCCACGCCTTTGTAATTAACTGTGGGACTTGCAGGGTATCCCTTTATTACAACATCATCAACATTGATTATTTCTGTAGTTTGAGAAACTTTATGGGGAACTTTTTGGAATGGAATAATTTCTTTCGAATGTTCTTGTTGTGGGGGGGGGGGGGCTTCTTTGGACTGTTCTTCTTGTGGGGGAGGTTCTTTGGACTGTTCTTCTTTGGGGGAGGTTCTTTGGACTCTTCGACTTGGGGGGGAGCTTTTTTGGACTGTTCTTCTTGGGGGGGGGGGGGAGCTTCTTTGACATGTTCTTCTTCGGGGGGATCTTCTTTGGCAGCTTCTTTGGACTGTTCTTGTTGGGGAGGAGCTTCTTTAAAAGGTTCTTCTTGCGGGGGAACTTCTTTGGTAATTACTTCTTGGATAGTTTCTTCAAGGATGTGGTGCTTCTTCTTCTATTTTTGGCTTGATTTTCTCTCTAATTTATTCTTTTTGCTAACCCTTTTAGCAGCCTGGGTCATCTCAACATCATTCATTTTTTCTGGGGCGTTGGTCTTGGTGTGTTCAGATGATATCCGAATATTGTTGGGGGATGGAATAGTATAGAGAATGAATGATGAGGAGGAGGGAGCAGCTTGCTGATCAGGCTTAATAATTCCTTGGACAATGCAATTTTGAAGCTTCTCATCAATAAGATCAACTCTCTTCACAATTTGTTCAAAATTCTTCCTCATTCTACCTTCAAATTCCTGGAAGAGGTTGATCATGTACTCCTGCACAATCCCTATTATTTTCTTTTCAAGTTCATCTAAGGGTTGGGGTTGGGGTTGGGGTTGGGGTTGGGTTGTAATATCACAATCTGCTCCAGGATCGTCCAGGCCGATCTGGGATCGTCCTGGGACGATCAGTGGAATTCAGCTCCAGTTTTGCCCAGAATTTGCTCCAGGTGATTTCCTGTAGGTATCGTCCAGGCCGATAGAGGTATCGTCCCGGGACGATCAGTGGATGGCACAAGTCAGTGAGTAGAGGTTTTTATCGCCTATGAATAGTAAACATCGTCCTGAAAAATCGTCCCTGGACGATGGGAATTTGATCTGATCGTCCAGGCCGATCTGGACGATCGGCCAGGCCGATCTGAAGAAGATTTAAGGCAAATCAGCTCATTTGAAGAGAGAGAAAAAGATTTTAATAAATATCTGATTTTTCGTCTGAGGAGAGAGAAAAAGAGGATTTTGGAAAAGTTGATTTCGGGAAGACGCGGAGCCGTTTTCGATCGAAGTGACTGTTGAGGAAATTGCTGTGTACGAGGTAAGGCACATTCCGTCTTTCTCAATTTTCAGTTCCGTCGCGGTTGGCGGTATTTTTCTGTCCGGATTTCGTTTTTGTTACGATTTTTCGTCCGTATCTTTTGATTGGTTCAGTTTTTACCGCGTAAGTTTCTGTATATCGTTGCCGTGCCGGGTGTGCACGTTTTGACTATATTTTGAAGATTTTCGTCCGGGTGTTTTTGATTCGACTGTGTTTTTAGTCGACCGGATTTTTCTGTGAAATCATAAATTATCTGTGCAGTAGAATAAATGTTCTGGAATGTGATTATCTATATTCTGTGCGAATTCGGTAAATTTTCTTTGCAGGAATTTTTGTGTAAATTCTGTATACTGCCGTTGTGCTGCCCGATTTTCGGGTAATTTCTGAAATGTCCGAATTTCTTCTGATTTGAAATGCTATGTGTATAAGCTATAAAAAGGGAGTTATAAGGGGCCTGAATCCTATGAGATTCAATTAGTGAAACGGGAAATTCTGAAATGAGCTCAATATACATTTTGATATCTGTTTCGTTCCGGATCCGATGAATTCTGTTTTGGTGCTATAAGCACATCTGTTTTGGTGCCGTGAGCACAAAGGGAGACATAAGGGGCCTGGATCCTGTGAGATTCAGTTAGTGTCTGGGAAGGGAGGCATAAGGGGCCGGAATCCGTAGAGATTCCGTCAGTGTCAGGGCATTTAGCTATATGTATCTGTTTTGTTTTCTGTATCTGTTCTGTTATGTACAAAATTGTGATTCTGATACGATATGATCTGTACGATTCTGATTTCTGATTTCTGATTCTGACTCTGTTGATTTGTTCTGATATGATCTGTACGATTCCGATTCTGATTTGATATCTGTCCGTATAAGTTCTGATTTCTGATTCTGTTTCAATTTCTGATCTGATTTCTGTCTGATGAATTTGGTTTTGGTTTCTGAGAATTTAGATTGGTGGTTTGTTGCTTTGCTGAGCTGTTGAGCTCACCCTTGCTTTCTGGTGGTTTTCAGGTTCTGGGAAGGGCAAGGAGGTCCAGGATTAGTTTCAGAGTCTGATCCGATTAGGTACTTTTGTACTTTTGATTTTTGTACAGTCATGGCTTTTCTGTTCTGTCTTTCTTTCTGTTGAAAGCCATGTACTGTTTTGTAGATGATTATTTTTGAGGAAATGAAAAGATAGATGTTTTGTTCCGCTGCATTTGATGATTTTAGTAGCTCTGTTGTTCTGTGTGTTTCTGTTGAGTTAAGAATTTGGAAGATCAGTTCAGTAACCTAATCCAAAGCCAGATCCTGGATAAGCAAGTTTAGTAAGTCTCTCGTTGCGATCCGGCTCGGGCGGGATCCGTCCCCGTCGGGTCGGGTCGTGACAAGCTTTTGTGGTATCAGAGCACTGGTTTTGGAAACAGGTTGAATTGTGAAACAGAGCTTTAGGAAGTGATCAGTGAGTCTGTCTGGGAGGTAGTTTTGGGTCGTTTGGCTTTTTATTGTGTTATTTTGTGTTGTTTTTGTGATAGTTTTCCGGATTTTCTGGATTTTTCTGTATGGATCAGCCAGACCCAGACATGACAGACGGTCAGAGTGATGATCAGGCAGCACCAGTGGGGAGTACAGCCCCAGTGGTCGGTGCTGATACGCTTTCACAGTTTGCGTCACTTGTTGCTCAGATGATGAGCGAGACCCAGAGCAGAGCTTCTACTGTTAGATCTGAGGACATTGATCGACACCTGCAGTTATTTTTGAGGTTGAAGCCTCCGAGGTTTGAGGGCGCTGTTGAGCCCAGAGCAGCCGAGGAGTGGCTGAGGAGATTAGAGAAGACTTTTGACGGGATGCAGTGTCCTGCAGACAGGAAGGTTCCGTTAGCAGTTTTTCTGTTGGACGGAGAGGCTGAGCACTGGTGGGATGGCCAGCAGGCAGCCAGATTTCAGGGTAGATTGAACTCTTTAATCACTTGGGAAGAGTTCACTGAAGTGTTCAGAGATTGGTTTGTTCCCCCTTCTGCACGACAGCAGATGCAGGAGAGTTTTCTGAGGCTGGTTCAGGGGAGCAAGACGGTGATGCAGTACGAGGCTGAGTTTACTGCATTAGCCAGGTACGCTCCGCAACTGGTTAGCACGTCTGCTGAGAGGTGCTACAGGTTTTTGAGAGGCTTACGAGACACTTTGAGGCAGCCTTTGATACCGTTCCGGATTTCTGATTTCTCTGAGCTTGTGGAGCGAGCTCGTCTGATTGAGAACGACATGACGGCTACTCAGCAGCGGTGGACTGTGAGTAGGAAGAGGTTTGGAGGTGATACTTCTGGCAGTGGTTCCTCTGGGAAGAGGAGATTTGTTCCTGGTTCTGGATCTGGAGATTCCAGAAGGAGCGGAGGATCGTCTGGTACTGCTACCAGTACGACTAGTTCTGGATCTGTCAGTACGGCACCTGTGTGCCAGAGTTGTGGACGGCGACACCATGGCCAGTGCTACAGGATAGCTGGTCTTTGTTTCAGATGTGGTCAGCCGGGACATAGGATTGCGGAATGTCCACAGATGGGATATGATCAGCGATCTGAGGGCTTAGTCAGACCTGTTAGTTCAGCAGCAGGAAGACCGAGGACTGTTCCTCCACGTCCTGAGGGATTTACTGGTAGAGGTGGTGGTTCTAGTTCTGCACCACGGAGACCACCTACTGTTCAGAGGGAGCAGAGTAGTTCTGTTGCTTCAGCTCCTGCTCCAGTTCAGCCACGAGTTTACAGCTTGAGTCAGCAGGAGGCTCGAGATGCTCCCGATGTGGTGACAGGTACGGTTTATATTTCTGATCAGCCCTGTCGTGTTTTGTTTGACTCTGGAGCGAGTCATTCTTTTCTGTCCGAGCATTGTTTTGAGCTTTTACATTTGGATTCGATGGTTTTACCGGTTTCTTTGTCTGTGATTTTACCGGCTGGGAATCCATTGATTGCTCGACAGTTTTGTTTGTGTGAGATCGAGATTTCTGGCAAGAAGTGGAAATCGAGTTTGATTCGATTGCCGATTTCTTCGTATGATGTGATTCTGGGAATGGATTGGCTGAGTCGGTATGAGGCTCAGATTGACTGTCTGAAGAAGCAAGTGAGTTTGCTTGTGGCTGGAGAGAGAGTTGTATTTCAGGGATTACGAGGTGTTCTCTCCAGTCTGATTTCTGCGTTGGAGGTGAGCAGAATGTGGAAGAAGGGATGCCCTGTATTTTTGGCTTCGGTGCGGGATCTGAACCTGGAGGTTGGTTCTGTTTCTGAGATCCCAGTGGTACGGGAGTTTGTGGATGTTTTTCCTGAGGAGTTGGTTGGTTTGCCTCCGGATAGAGATGTGGAATTCTCTATCGATGTTTTTCCGGGTACAGCTCCGATATCGAAAGCTCCGTACAGGATGGCACCGAAAGAACTTTCTGAGTTGAAAGTTCAGCTTCAGGAGTTGGTTGACAGAGGGTTTGTACGTCCTAGTGTTTCTCCTTGGGGAGCACCTGTTCTGTTTGTGAAGAAGAAGGACGGTACACTCCGTATGTGTATTGATTACAGAGATTTGAACAAGGCCACGATCAAGAACAAGTATCCTTTGCCTCGGATTGACGACTTGTTTGATCAGCTTTCCGGATCTTCGGTGTTTTCGAAGATTGATTTGAGATCCGGATATTATCAGGTGAAGGTGAGGGAAGCTGATGTGGTAAAGACTGCTTTCAGTACTCGGTACGGGCACTACGAGTTTTTGGTTATGCCTTTTGGGGTAACCAATGCGCCTGCGATTTTCATGGATCTGATGAACCGAGTATTCAGGGAGTATTTGGATCAGTTTGTGATCGTCTTCATCGACGATATTCTGGTATATTCTGCATCTGAGGATGAGCATGCCAGACATTTGAGGATTGTATTGGAGACTCTGAGGAGGCATCAGCTGTATGCCAAGTTCTCCAAGTGTGAATTCTGGCTGAAGAGCATTTCATTTCTGGGGCATGTGATTAGCGGAGAAGGTATTTCTGTAGATCCCCAGAAGATTCAGGCGGTTGCTGATTGGCCAAGGCCGACTACGGTATTTGAGGTACGTAGTTTCTTGGGCATGGCCGGGTATTATAGGAAGTTTGTGAAAGGATTTTCACAGATTTCGACTCCTCTGACGAGACTGACTCAGAAGTCAGTTCCTTTTGTTTGGACACCGGAGTGTGAAGCTAGTTTTCAGAGATTGAAGGATTGTTTGACTTCAGCTCCAGTGTTAGCTCTTCCGTCAGGTACGGAAGGTTTTCAGGTGTTCAGTGATGCTTCACTGAAAGGACTGGGTTGTGTCCTGATGCAGCATGGTCAGGTAATTGCTTATGCTTCGAGACAGTTGAAACCACATGAGAAGAATTACCCGACACATGATTTGGAGTTAGCTGCAGTTGTTTTCGCTTTGAAGATTTGGCGTCATTACCTGTATGGCATCACATGTGAGATGTTTACTGATCATAAGAGCCTGAAGTACATTTTTACTCAGAAGGATCTGAATCTGAGACAGAGGCGGTGGCTCGAGTTGATCAAGGACTATGACCTGACTATTCAGTATCAGCCTGGGAAGGCGAATGTGGTAGCAGATGCTTTGAGCAGGAAGTCTTCTGGATTATCAGGTATTCAGCTTACTTGTGATGACTTTCTGATTCGTGATTTGGAAAGATTGCAGTTGGAGGTGATTTCCTCCAGTGATTTGGAATTGACTCAGATGAATATTCAGTCGACTTTGGAGACAAGGATTCAAGAAGCCCAGAAGTCAGATTCTGATTATTCGAAGTTGTTAGCTCAGATTGGATCTGGTAAGACGCCTGAACTTCGAATTTCTGATTCTGGTGCTATTTTCTGTAAGAACAGGTTGTGGGTACCTGTGTTTGGAGATTTGAGGCGGGAGATTCTGTATGAATCTCATCATTCAGGCTACACTGTTCATCCAGGCAGTGGTAAGATGTACGCTGATATGAAGCTTTTATTCTGGTGGCCTGGGATGAAGAAGGATGTGGCGGAGTTTGTGTCGAGATGCGAAGCCTGTCAGTTGGTGAAGGCAGAGCATCAGCGACCAGGTGGACTGTTGCAGTCGTTGCCTATCCCTGAGTGGAAATGGGAGGAGGTAACGATGGATTTCGCGATGGGTTTCCCTCGATCACGACAAGGACACGATGCTATTTGGGTAGTTGTGGATCGATTGACGAAGTCAGCCCATTTTCTTCCGATCAGACAGACGGATTCAGTTGAACGCTTGGCACAGATATATGTGAAAGAGATAGTCAGATTGCACGGTGTGCCTCGTGTGATTGTATCTGATCGAGATGGACGTTTTACTTCCAGACTTTGGAAAGGCATTCAGCAAGGCTTGGGTACGAAACTGCATTTTAGTACAGCCTTTCATCCTCAGACCGACGGACAGTCTGAGAGGACTATTCAGGTACTGGAAGATCTGTTGAGACTTTGTGTTCTGGACTTTAGCGGAAGCTGGGAAGATCATATTCCGCTGATTGAGTTTGCCTATAACAACAGTTTTCAGTCCAGTATCGGTATGGCACCGTACGAGGCTCTGTATGGCAGGAAGTGCCGTACTCCTTTGACTCTGACGGAGGTCGGAGATAGACAGGCTTTGGGGGCCACTTTTGCTGATGAAACTGCTCAGAAGATCAGTTTGATAAGAGAAAGATTGAAAGCCGCTCAAGATCGTCAGCAGAAGTATTACAATCAGAAGCACAGATTTGTTGAGTTTCAGGTCGGTGACTTTGTGTATGTCAAAGTCAGCCCGATGAAAGGTGTGAGCAGATTTGGTCAGGTAAGCAAGCTTAGTCCAAGGTATGTTGGACCATTTGAGATTTTGGAAAGAATTGGAAAAGCTGCTTATCGCCTATTGCTTTCTGACTCTATGCCTGATGTGCATAATGTGTTTCATGTATCCACTATGAGGAAGTGGGTATCCGACTCTGGGAAGAAGGTATCAGCTGATGAGGTTGAGATTCAGGAGAATCTGGCGTACAAGGAAGAGCCAGAGCTTATTTTGGCGTACGACGTCCGCAAGTTAAGAAATAAAGAGATTCCGATGGTTAAAGTCCAGTGGAAGCACCGGACTGCACGGGAAGCAACGTGGGAAAAGGAGTCTGATATGAGACGGTCGTACCCGTACTTGTTTTGACTGCGTTTGGATTGGATAATGTCGAGGACGACATTTTTCTGAGTTGGGGAGATTGTAATATCACAATCTGCTCCAGGATCGTCCAGGCCGATCTGGGATCGTCCTGGGACGATCAGTGGAATTCAGCTCCAGTTTTGCCCAGAATTTGCTCCAGGTGATTTCCTGTAGGTATCGTCCAGGCCGATAGAGGTATCGTCCCGGGACGATCAGTGGATGGCACAAGTCAGTGAGTAGAGGTTTTTATCGCCTATGAATAGTAAACATCGTCCTGAAAAATTGTCCCTGGACGATGAGAATTTGATCTGATCGTCCAGGCCGATCTGGACGATCGGCCAGGCCGATCTGAAGAAGATTTAAGGCAAATCAGCTCATTTGAAGAGAGAGAAAAAGATTTTAATAAATATCTGATTTTTCTTCTGAGGAGAGAGAAAAAGAGGATTTTGGAAAAGTTGATTTCGGGAAGACGCGGAGCCGTTTTCGATCGAAGTGACTGTTGAGGAAATTGCTGTGTACGAGGTAAGGCACATTCCGTCTTTCTCAATTTTCAGTTCCGTCGCGGTTGGCGGTATTTTTCTGTCCGGATTTCGTTTTTGTTACGATTTTTCGTCCGTATCTTTTGATTGGTTCAGTTTTTACCGCGTAAGTTTCTGTATATCGTTGCCGTGCCGGGTGTGCACGTTTTGACTATATTTTGAAGATTTTCGTCCGGGTGTTTTTGATTCGACTGTGTTTTTAGTCGACCGGATTTTTCTGTGAAATCATAAATTATCTGTGCAGTAGAATAAATGTTCTGGAATGTGATTATCTATATTCTGTGCGAATTCGGTAAATTTTCTTTGCAGGAATTTTTGTGTAAATTCTGTATACTGCCGTTGTGCTGCCCGATTTTCGGGTAATTTCTGAAATGTCCGAATTTCTTCTGATTTGAAATGCTATGTGTATAAGCTATAAAAAGGGAGTTATAAGGGGCCTGAATCCTATGAGATTCAGTTAGTGAAACGGGAAATTCTGAAATGAGCTCAATATACATTTTGATATCTGTTTCGTTCCGGATCCGATGAATTCTGTTTTGGTGCTATAAGCACATCTGTTTTGGTGCCGTGAGCACAAAGGGAGACATAAGGGGCCTGGATCCTGTGAGATTCAGTTAGTGTCTGGGAAGGGAGGCATAAGGGGCCGGAATCCGTAGAGATTCCGTCAGTGTCAGGGCATTTAGCTATATGTATCTGTTTTGTTTTCTGTATCTGTTCTGTTCTGTACAAAATTATGATTCTGATACGATATGATCTGTACGATTCTGATTTCTGATTTCTGATTCTGACTCTGTTGATTTGTTCTGATATGATCTGTACGATTCCGATTCTGATTTGATATCTGTCCGTATAAGTTCTGATTTCCGATTCTGTTTCAATTTCTGATCTGATTTCTGTCTGATGAATTTGGTTTTGGTTTCTGAGAATTTAGATTGGTGGTTTGTTGCTTTGCTGAGCTGTTGAGCTCACCCTTGCTTTCTGGTGGTTTTCAGGTTCTGGGAAGGGCAAGGAGGTCCAGGATTAGTTTCAGAGTCTGATCCGATTAGGTACTTTTGTACTTTTGATTTTTGTACAGTCATGGCTTTTCTGTTCTGTCTTTCTTTCTGTTGAAAGCCATGTACTGTTTTGTAGATGATTATTTTTGAGGAAATGAAAAGATAGATGTTTTGTTCCGCTGCATTTGATGATTTTAGTAGCTCTGTTGTTCTGTGTGTTTCTGTTGAGTTAAGAATTTGGAAGATCAGTTCAGTAACCTAATCCAAAGCCAGATCCTGGATAAGCAAGTTTAGTAAGTCTCTCGTCGCGATCCGGCTCGGGCGGGATCCGTCCCCGTCGGGTCGGGTCGTGACATGGGTTTTCAAGGCGGATTTGGGCTTCAGAGGAGATTGTGGGGGGAGATGATGTTCAGGTGTGTTAGTTTGAATGGGTGAAAGAGGGGTTGATGGATATTTCTTTACACCCAAGAGATCACATTCTTCAGGGGTTACTCCTTGGATGTCAACAAAAATCTGTGAAAAATTATTCTCAAAAAAATACGCAATCTAAACGCAATCATATACGCAATATATACGTATTATATACGCATACCGTACGCACAACGTACGCAAGACATACGCATAGTATACGCAAACCGTACGCAGTATGTAAGCAATATGTAAAACTTTTTACAATAAATACATGTCTTCTCTTTAAATTAACAAATAATTTGTCAGTCTTCTCAGTGTTATATACAATATCATCAGACCATCGAAGGAAACGGGGCCTTCTGTCAGGATACTTTGGGAGATGAATGGAAGTGTGCTCCAAAAATCAAACCTGCATAAAATTTAAATATTCTCAGTTAGTTTTAACAAAATAATCAGTCAATTAAAATGTTTAATAAGAATTGTTTTAGCACTCACAATAAGGAGTGACATAAATCTATTGACATAACCCGCTGGCCTATTTTTTGAGATCTTCATAGATACATTATTAAAATCTGTAACTAGGCATTCCCAAATTGCCCATGCCCAGTTAATTGATGAAAAATCATCAACATTATTTGCTATTGTCTTAAGCATCTTAGGAACTTTAAAGTTGCTTTGTTGGAAAAATAAATTAGAACACAAATACATAATAAATGTTTTCAACATGGTATCTGGGGAGCTTTCCCTAGTCAACTCAAACATTTCAGTCTTAATATCCTTTGAGCTGATTGTTGAAGTCGGCAAGGTCATCCAAGTAATCTCCTCACCTGTATTTGGTAGTCCAGTCAGGAGGGCCACTTCATCAGCTGTGAAAGGGACAACATAGCCCTCTATAATGAAGCTTTGCTTTTCAATGTTCCACATTGTCAGCAGCTGGTAGATAAGTGGGGCGTTTTGCTCAAATCCAGGAAATTGAAGAAATAGATAAATATTAAGTTCCTTTAATTTTTCTTCAATTTCAACAGGAATTATATCTGAAAATGTATCACACATTGTTCTGAAAGTTGAAACATAGCATCTATATGATATAGGACGGACGTAAATCTGCGTAGAATAAGAAACTATAATTAATTTAGAGAAGCATATTATAAGTACGCATATAAAACGCAACAAAAAATATGTATATGATACGCAACGTGTACGCATACCATACGCAACGGGTACGCATACGTACCATACGCGTTGTGTACGCATACCATACGCGATGGGTACGCATACCATACGCAATGTACGCAAAGGATGAGAAAAATATCACCAGAAATCTATGGTTTAGGGTACATTAATCATTTTTGTTTATTGGAAGTTTAGTTTTATGATTTAAAGATCAAAAGTACTTATTATAAAAAGTTAGGTTTTGTCTTCAACATATACGCAGAAAATAAATGAAGTTTACACAGATTATACACATTGGGTACAAAAAAAATACGCAGAAAGAACGAAAATAGTGAGATAAATTTAAACTTTTATAGTTACTAGGAATGATTTAAATTTATTTTTTGCTTTCTTCAGCAAATACGCGTTGAATACCAAAGATATCCGTAGTTCATTTTATGTCAATGTAAGAATTTTCGCACCTTTCTCTTTGTAGGTGAATCCTTTTCCACGTCCATGATGAGAAGAAGAGATTGATGGAAGAATTCAGCGAGAGTTTTTTGCTGGAAGCTCGGGAGTAATGGAGCGAATGGCCGAAATGTCGAATTTGGAAAATGTTAAAATTTTCCGCCTTTTTCATTGTATATACTGGGCGGGCCTACAAACTAGTCGGGCCTTAACTTTCCACGTAAGCACGCCACGCGTTTTATTTTTATTGGCTACTGTTACAGACCGAACACATCGTTGTGATCGGATTCCACACGCAATAATTTCTCCTTTCACCCATCCACTAATCCCAATCAAGCCATAGCTAATAAACCATATTTTGACCTTAAAAACATCAACCAACACTTTCATATATATTGAATCCTAACAGCCTACTAAGACCAACTGACCAACTAAATATTCTGAACGCATAAGCAATGACATGCATGTAGGCGTGCACTACTTTCAAAGCTTTCTCCCTAAAAAGCCATGAATTCTCTTCCAAGACTCTTCCCTCTGCATCTTCAGCTGCTTGTAGAAGTTAGTAATGAACATCTCTGCCTTAGAAAACAGCTCTTGAGCACTTAGTTTATCTCCCAACTCTGCTTCCATTACCCCCTCTTCTTCTTCCTCCTGCTCATATTCAGACTTCGTCTCCTCCTCTTCCTCAGTCTCGTAGCTACCAATGAAAAAAAGGCTAGGAACTGATGGGCACTTCTTCAACTTGTTCACTGCTAATGCTGCACTTGCCACTATCTTCTCGGCCATCGCCGCCGGCTTCTTCATGACTGCTACTTCTTTCATCCCCCCAGTTTCGATACCGCCATCACTCGTTGGCAAAAAAACTTCGACGACAAGGGATGACGATATCGCTGGCTTCTTTTCATCGCGAGGGTTAGAAATGGCAGCGAGAAAGCCAGCTTCAATACCAAGAGAGAGGATTAAGATGTTGAGGAGGAAGTAGAGGTAGGAAGGCCTCATAGAGGAGGACACAAAAGGAATGACGAGGAGAAGGAGAAGGAGAACTATTGCTTTTACAAGTTGAAACTTGTTCATCTTCTCCATATTTACTTGGAGAGAAAGATTGACAGAGGTTGGTCAGTTGAAGTACTGCAGAGCTCTTGTGAATTTGTAATGCATATATAAGTAGAAGGAAATAAATTAATGGCTTTTTTGTTTTTATTTACTCCTTTATTTTTCATGGGTAACTGATCGGTATATTACACTATTGACAACAGGATAAGGTCGGTGAGAGAATATTCGGTTGCTTTGCTACTTCTTAGGAGAGCTTTGAAGAATATCTTCATCTTCACTTTTTCTTCCATGATCTACTTTTGTTTCTATTCTCCATATGAAGTTCTATCCACTTGACTCCTCGTAGTAGAGCTCTGGACCTCATATTAAATATTGAGATAGCTTAGAGTGATAATTTTTTTTTAATTATAATAAGATTATAATTAGGGGTACTGTAAACCAGTCGAGAAAAGTTCGAGTCGGTGCTACTGATTTGAGCTTGATTAATTAATCAAGTTTAAGTTGAAGCTAGAACTGGCTCACGAGCCCGCTCCTTTATTATAAAGAAGAGAAAACGATTATAATTTAAGCAAATATTATAATAAAATAATAAAAAAATAGAAAATTATAAGAAAAATAATATAGATTCACTTAATATAAGAAAATTAGATATAACTATTTTGTACGTACTTAAAAATCCTGAATCCTAATATAATTCAAATATATTTTATATTAATGTTTTTTAAACAAGCTGGCTTATGAGCTAATGAATCTAGTTGGTTCTAACTCAAGCTTGAGTCGTTAGCTCATAAAGCTCGGCTCATGGGCCATTTATCAAGCCGAGTCTAAGCTGGCTCACGAGTGGGCTTGACTCCTTACACCCCTAATTAAAATATTTAATAATTTTAGCATTTTTTTCCTTTTAATATTGATTCTTCATCGTGCATGCATGCTTCAATCGGATTACCTTATCTTTAGGTTATTTGGGGGTCAATTTCTTATTTCACCTTTATTCCTTTGTTTCTTAGGTAAATATCTTATCACTGTATTCACTGTGACAAAGAAACTACGAAGAATTCTTTAATAAAATTCTCATAGGCAAAAGGTGAATGCAATTGGTTTTATATTGGAATTATTTCTGTTATATCATCGAAAAATTATCTTGATTGGGCGCGAATCTCAAGGCAAAAATCAAATTGGAAACTTCAAAAATTAATTATGGGATCATCTGAACTCCGATGTCAGCAAACTTACAGTCGAACTGATCGTCTAGAAAATACGAACCCAACGACACCAAATTCAGCTCAATCCAAGCCCAAATGGGTTCGAATCAAAGGCCCGAAGCACATTCGGAAGGTTCAATCCATAATTTGGGTTACCAAACGGCTTTCAAAAATGACATGCTTATAGTCGAATCGAGCAGCTCGATGAGACAAATCCAACAAGTCCAAGATTGTTGAATTCCAATATCATTTAGACCTTCAAATGTTTAACAAACGGTCCACGATCAAGGGATTCAATATCTGCTGTCCATCTAATTCACTCCAAAATTGCCCTTGATCCTCCTCCTATTTACGGGTCATGCCATCATAAAAAAACTATAAATAGCCCCTCTTTTCTCTTGAGAGGGGGAGGAGGGCCCAAGCAAGGAGAAGCAAGAAGAATAAGAGAAAAAGAAGAAGAGAATATTAGGAGGGAAGAAGCTCCTCCTCGGCCACCGTCGGGATTCTGCCCGACTTTCACGGGACGCCAAAATTCTGCCCAACTTCCCAGTGACGCTGAAATTCTGTCCGACTTCCAAGTGACGACACCAGAATTCCGTCCGACTTCCACGGGACGTCGAAATTCCGCTCGACTTTCCAGTGACATCGGAACTTTGCGACTCTGGAGTTTTGCCTGAATATCATCTAGCACCAGAGTTCTCTAGTCGCTAACTGAAATCAGATTTCTACCCAATGACGGATCTCCACTCATTGCCAAATTTCTACCTGGCACTAGACTTCTACCTGTTATCGGACCTTCGTCGGATAACTATCCAAAGTGGAATTGCTATCCATAGCTGGACTTCTACTGACGTCGACCTTCTGATCTCCGTCATCAGACAATGGACCTTCCGACCTTCGTCACCAACCGACTACGGTCCTCTTGACTTACGTCGTCCACCAACTATAGTCCTTCTGACCCTCGTCGCTAGTTGACTACGGTCCCTCTGACTTACGTCGACTACCGACCACGACCTCTGTCGCTAGCCGACTACAGTCCTTCTAACTTATGTCGCCCACCGACTACAGTCCTTCTGACCTTCATCGCATGCCGACTATGGTTCTCCTGACTTACGTCGGCCACCAACTACAGTCCTTCCGACCTCTATCGCCCGCCGACTACGGTCCTTCTGACTTATGTCGCCCACAGACTACGGTCCTTCCGACTTACGTCACCCACTGACTACAGTCCTTTCGACCTCTGTCGCCTGCCGACTATGATCCTTCCGACTTATGTCTCTCAGACTACAGTCCTTTAGACTAAATAAACACATCAATAGTGATTCTTTATATTCTCATCATGTAATGTATTCTATAAGATGTATATCAAGTCAAGGCATTCCCCAAAGGAAGGATCACATTTGTAATCAAATGCAATACTAGTGGATTCATTCAAACTGGGTTAGGCCCCATGGTTTTCTCCCTTTTTAGGGGTTTTTCACATAAAAATCTTGGTATCTCTAGTGAATGATGTATATGCTCTTTTTAATTGTGTGTGTATTGGATCTTCGTACAATGCTAAATAGGGGGGGGAACTGATACGTCACCAAAAATTAGTCTCGATTAAGCACGAATCTCGAGGCAAAATCAAGTTGGAAACTTCAAAAATTAAATTGAAGACCCTCTGAATTTTGATTTATGCCAACCTATAGTCGAACTGAGCGTCTCAGAAACACGAACCCAACGACACCAAAATCAACCCAATCCGAGCCCAAATGAGTCCAAATAAAATACTTGAAGCACTTTTGGAAAGATATAACCACAATTTGGGTTACCAAACGGTCTCCAATTGTGACATGCTTCTAATCGAATCGAACGGCTTGACGAGACGAATCCAACAAACCCAAGATCATCAAATTCTGATATCATTAAGAAAGTCAAAGGTACATTGAATGGTTCATGATCGTAGGAATCAAGATCGGCCGTCCATCCAAATCACTCCCAATTTACCCTTGATTTTCCACTTATTTACAAACCATGCCACTCAAGAATTCTATAAAAAGAATCCCATTTCCTTTTGAAAGGAGGAGGAAGCCAAGAGAGAAGAAGGATGAGAAGGAAGAAAACTCCAGTCACCTAGCTCCTATTCAACCACCGTCGGAGTTCTGCTGCACCACCGCCGTAGCACCAAGGGACGTCAAAGTTCTGTCGCACCATCGTCGTACCACCAAGGGACGTTAAAGTTCTGTTGCACCACCACCGGACCACCAAGGGATGCAAGATTTCTGTAGCACTTCCGCTGGACCACCAAGGGACGTCGGAGTTCTGCCGCACCACCACCGAACCACCAAGGGATGTAAGACATATGCAATTGCCGAACCACCAAGGAAAGTCGGAGTTCTGCCGCACCATTGCCAGACCACCAAGGGACGCCGAAGATTTTAGCACCACCGCAGGACCACCAAGGGACGACGGAGTTATGTCAAACCATCACCAAACCATCAAAGGATGTCGAAGTGCCACCTAAAGCCGGAGTACCCCCTGTCGCTGAAGTGCCACTGTCGGGCCACCGCCTAACACCGAAGTGTTGCCGGATCACCACTTGATATTGGAGTGACGTTGGAATTTTGCAAAACTCTCAGTTGCTATTTGTAATATGGTCATCTTCAAGGATGAGCCAGACCATTGTAATTTACTCAAATTCTAGTGGAATCATCTTCACCTGGGCCAGACCCCGTGGTTTTTCCCTTTCCCGAGTTTTCGACATAACAAATATCGTGTTCTCTATGTGTGAGCTGGATATCCGTACAACGCTAAGACATCAAATTATAACTCTATTGTCATGAATATTATAGCCCGCAACAGTCCCAAACAAAGCTTAAGAAGTCCATGCTGACATTTAAAGAATAGTTTCAAAAAATTGCGATTGTACTTTCCAAAAATTACAAGATAAGAATAACTTTCCAACACTTAGTTTGCTATCTAAAAAGGGGCAACTTTTGTGCCACCAAAAATTTCATTTCATGGCATGATTTTTTAGTCCTCAAAAAGCCTAAATATTCCAAATAAAAATTTATGGAATCAACTTAAAAAATAATTCAAATTCTAATTTCAACAAATTTATAGTCATAATACAATTCTCCATAAGATGAACCAAATGATACCTTGAATGCTCTAAACTTGACTAGATCTAAATCAAGCACTTATAAGTATAATTGAATACATCATCAATTTATTTAAAGAACCAAAAGATATATGAATTATTTGTGTATAGTTGAAATGAGCATCTCAATTAAATGAGTTTGATGAGACCAAAAGTCACCCAATATCCAGAGCATTGTTTGCCATCACCTGACACCTTAAGAAGGATTTTAACGGTGAGACTATAAAGCTCTAGTTATTAGCATCCAAAGCCCATCAACAACATTAATGTCGATGTCCTTCATTTCATCACTGGTATATCATAAAAATTAATCATATTTGAGCATGAATCTCAAATATGATTAATTTTTTAGATTCGTGCTTAAATAAATAAAAAAAAAATAAAAAATAATAATAGAAACAAAAATGGGCACGAATTTTGAGGTAAATTTGAGGTGGAAACTTCTAAACTTAAATTCGGGAACATCCGAGCTCCGATTTTAGGAAACTTACAGTCGAACTGAACATCTCGAAAAGACGAAACCAACGATTCCAAATTCGGCCCAATTCAAGACCAAATTGACCCAAATCAAATATCCGAAGCATATTTGGAAAGTTTAACCATAAATTGGATATCCAAACAGCTTCTAAATGTGACATGCTCATTGTCGAATTGAGCAGCTCGTCTAGAAGAATCCAACGAGCTCAAGATCGTCGAATCTGATACCTTTAAAACACTCAAATGCTAATAAATGGTCAATGATCAAGGGAGTCGATATTGGACGTCCATTCAAAACACTCCCAAGATGATCTTGATCTTCTCCCTATTTACTGATCATGTCACTCCCAAAAAATTATAAATATGCCCCTTATTCTTCATTGAAGGGGACCCAAGAAAGAAAGAGAAGGAAGAGAGAAAATTTCGAGTTCTCTTGCCATTAGATTCCTCCTCCTCGACCACCACCCGGGCACTGACTGTCACCAGACTTTTGCCCGACCACAGACTATCGTCAGACTATCTCCAGACTTCTGCCCAACCACCAACTATAAGTATCATCGAACTTCATCCTGGCCACCAACTAACTATGTATTTCCGTTCGTCCACCGAACGCTGTCGGATTTCTATCAGATCACTGTTCGTAGCAAGATTTCAACCTGTCGATTGACTGTTGTAATTTGATCGTCCTCAGTCTTAAGGACTAACCAATTATTTGTAATATATTCAAATACTAGTGGAATCATTTCAATTGAGCGCAGTCCCGTGATTTTTCCCTTCAGGATTTTTCATGTAAAAACTTTATTGTGTTTTTACTATTTTTCTTTGTGAGCTGGATACTCGTACAACACTAAGATGCACAAATTATCCTACTTTACCACCATGAATCAACAATCACTAATAAGATAACATTAACATTGATGTCCATTATTGCCAACAAAGTTTATGTCTATCATCAACACTAACACTATCACCCAATGATACTATCTATCGACAACAACATCAAAACATGTAACAATCGGTGTCACAAAGAAGGCCACCAACCACTATCAATACCAATATTGATGCTTGTAATCACCACTAAGGTTGAAGAATGCCATTATCGACATACCTTAATTTTAATCATCTCCAACAAGCTCAAAACTTGCCATGAACGCCTACATCAATGTTCATAATCTCCACCATGGATAACATCAGCTATGGCTAATAAGGTTTATTCCCTCCATCCTCACCATATCTAATCCAACTTTCCTAGTCGTTTGCCTCCCCTCCTATAATAGGGATTTTCTGTTTAGATAAAATTGAAAAAAAAAAATTCAAAATGATCTTATTTGAATAAAAAAGCAAAGGTCCAACGACATCAATCAGCCGGTGAACGTTGGATACAATGATGCTCAATTGGTGTTTTCAGACTCTTCAAGTCTTCGAGCACTTTTGAATCTCTAGCCAATGCTCCTTTTTATGTAGAAAATAGAAGTTTATTTATAAAATTTTGAGAGTAATATGCCACATAAATATGGAGAAAATAAAAAATAATAATCATTTGGACAACCTGCATTGATTCTCTTAATAATAAAACTTTCGTTTAGCATCTAAATACTTTAATGTTGTCAGAATTGAGTGACATCGAGCTGTTGAATTTATCACATCAATACGCTCAATTTGATTGTAAACATGCCAATTTTAAAAGTCATTTGATCTTTCAAATAATATTTCAAAATTTCTAACAATGTTTTATCCTCTTAATCTGAGCTTATTTTGACTCAGATCTGATCACTTTTGATGCATGTGTTCGTCTTATCAAACTAAACTATTTGTCCATAATTTTGTTGATATTAGAGTTTGGATGTTCATGAAATAAATTTAAAAATTTGCAATTAATATGTGCATCTAACTTGGCATTTAATCAAGCCAATTTTTTTATAACGTATTAACTTAAATATATATATATATATATATATATATATATATATATATATATATATATATATATATCAAATAACTTACTTTATTTACTCTTTTAAACAACAAGGGAATATTGTAGCCATTTCTCAATATTGCTAGAAAGTTCATCATACTTTTTGCATATGTACTTAATGCCTATCTGACTTATCGCCTTATGTAGAGTCAACATATGGATAAATTATTATGTGCGGAGTCCAGGCGGTAGAATCGTCCGGATTTGTTGAATATTTGTAAATACTCAACAAATTAGTAAATACTCAATAAATACTCAACAAATACTTACAAAATCCATGAGTATACTCAACAAATAGTCACAATTGAATATTTGTTGAATATTTATTGAGTATTTTACAAACACTAGGCAAATACTAAACAAATCCGACCAATTCTCTCGTCTGGACTCCGCATATAATAATTTCTCCAAATAGATGAAAAAAGTGCTTACTTACAAGTGTCTATCAATCAAATCAACCTAACAGTATCAAACACCACTATGACTCCTTTATCAATTTATATCTTACTGTTAATAAATATTCTGTGTTAATTATGTTATTTTTTATTATTGTAGAATTAAAAAAAAAATAGAGAGAATAAAAATAATGTTTGATTATAATATGACTTATATCATCTATATATATATATATATATATATATATATATATATATATATATATATATATATATATATATATATATATATATATATATATATATAGAGCTGTCAACATTTGACCCGACCCGAAAACCCGACCCGAACCCGACCCGAAAATTTTGGGTTTGGGTGAACCCGAACCCGAACCGGGTCGGGTTAGAGATTTCGACCCGTTTGTAAAACGGGTCGGGTTCGGGTTGACCCGGCGGGTTGCCGGGTTGACCCGCCAACCCGTTTTAACCTAACAACACGCGACCTCCCTCGTTGCCGCTGCTGCCACGCGACCACGCGCGCGAGTCGCGACCAGGCCCCGCTGCCGCTGCTGCCGCGCGCAACCCGCCTAACCGCGCGAGACCCAGCGCGCAACCCCGCCCGACAGCACGCGACCTCGCGCCCGCCCGACCGTGGGCGACCGCGCGCGACCCCGCCCGACCGCACACGACCCCCCTGCTGCACGCGACCACTCGTGCGACCACGCCAGCGCGCGACCCCTGCCGCACGTGACCTCGCGACCGCCCCCGCCCAGCACGCGCCTTCTACCTTTCTCGGGTCGGGTCCGGGTTCGCATTTCCGACCCGTTTACCTAACCGGGTCGGGTTAGGGTCGACCCGTTTGAACCCGGGTCAGTTCCGGGTTCGACCCGTGACCCGAAATTGACACCCCTATATATATATATATATATATATATATATATATATATATATATATATATATATATATATATATATATATATATATATATATATATATATATATATATATATATATATATATATATATATATATATATTTCAATAAGAATATGAATAATGACTAAGCTCATATAATCAATATTTTTGAGGATTATTGCAAAATAAGAGCCCTTCAAAATGAGAAAAATACTCTTGTAGCTATTATAATAAAATCAAAATGAACCCCTAATTCTTTATAAATGGCTAAAATAATCCTAACCATTTAAAAATCTCATTTTAATACCTTAACTTTTTAAATAATCATCATAGACTAAGATTTTATTTGGGATATCTTTTTTATTTCTTCTTAAAATAGCTTTCTAGTTTAAATATTAAAATTTTTATACTAGAAAGCTGTTTTAAGAAACAATAAGAAAGTCGTCTCAAACGAAGCCTTTCTTTTTTGTTTCTTAAAGCAGCTTTATAGTACAAAAAATTTTAATTTTGTATTAAAAAGTTGTTCTAAGAAGCAGAAAGAAAGCCGTCTCAAACGAAGTCTAAGGCTTCGTTTGGGACGGCTTTTTTATTGCTTACGAAGTATACAAAAATTTTGTACTAAAACTCCGTTTTAAACAATAAAAAAGCCGTCCCAGCTAAGGCTTCTTTGGAGTCTTACATTTCTTAAAGCAGCTTAGTCCAAAAATTAAGCTGTTTTAAGAAGCAATAAGAAAATCATCCCAAATAAAACCTAAGGTTTTGTTTGGGATAATTTGCTTAATACTTATGCTTTAGAAAGCAGTAAGAAAACTATCTTAAACGAAACCTAAACTACTAATGAAATATGAAGGCAAGAACTTTACTTCAAATCAAGTGTTAAAAATTCATTAATTACAGCAGAAATTAGCATGTAATTATTGCTCAGATCAACAATTTTTTGTGTTATAAAGCTGTCATAGAAATGCATATTTCTCAATAGTGATGACCCATCCAGATATTTCAAAAAGAGATTTTTCACAAATAAAAATATCAAACAACACTTTCTAATGTTTGGAATGTAAATCTTCCAACGAAGAAAATGAACCGAAAAACTTCTGCAAACTAGTTCTTAGCATCAAACAGCAGATTTTAAAGAATGGCAGAAAGATTCAGTTACTCTTCTTTGAAAGAAGCAAATTAAAAACTGAATGGGAAATTTGACATAGCATATGTATGTTTGGAACAATTTTTTCACGATTATACTTTTAGATAGCTGTCACAATTTTATTTGACTACAATTTTTTTGTTGCTTTTAAAAAATCATATGATGAGAAGCATTTTTTTATAAACAAATTTGCTAAAATATAGTAACAATGAAAAAGTTGTCCAATTATATTAAAAAAAAAAACTTAATGATACCTACAATAGCATTGAAAAGTCCACAATAGTCCCTCAACTATTAATAAATGTTCAATTTAGCCTCAGACTTTCATAATGTCTTAATCTATGATGCACCGACACGGACACGTCGACACGGACACAACACGACACGGACACGGGACGCGGCATTTTTTTTAAATATAGGACACGGGTGCGGCGTGGACACGACATAATAATTTTTTAATATAATATATAGAAAGTAAGATGACATTATATTAAAAATGAAAAACAATAATAAATAAATTTCATGATAACTTATTTAGCTTATAACATAAAGATGTTTAGTACAAAATGTCTAGTACAACCAAAAAAATATAAGCAAAAAATCATTTAGTACAACATGAAGATCCAACTACTCAATAGAGGGAATAATAAAATTAAATTCAGAGGTAGATCTTTGGCCTTCAATATCATCATCATTGAATATCATTGCTTCCAACTCTGGTTCATCTAAAGAAAGATTTGCAACCTCCAATAATCACATATCATCAAGTCACTCGAACCCATCTCCAACAACATCCCACATCTTATTATCACATGTCATATAAAATGAGATTTTCCTTGATAAAAGACGAAGATTTATATTCCTCCTAAATCATAATGGATATTATCTATTTGAACTACTATCATTCAACATAGAAATTATAATTGATATGAAGTGAAATCAAAATATCTCAATAATAAGATAATATGAATACAACAATATACCGATCTGTCGGGGGTCCAAGGGGGCGCTGCCCCCTGGCGGGGTTTGACCTGCCAGGGTAAGAGTAATTTTGAAGCTTCGTTTGTTTTTAAAGTTCGTAAGTTATTTGTATGGAAAGAGATCAAGCGATACCGAGCATGTACCGAGCGGTACCGAGCATGTACCTAGCGGTACCGAGCATGTACCTAGTGGTACCGAGCATATACTGAGCAGTACCGAGCATGTATTGAGCAGTACCGAGCTTGTACCTAGCGGTAACAAGAATGAAATGAGCGGTACCTAGCGGTATCGAGCATGTACACTAGCTTTTTTTTTTTGTAAGTTTCAAAATACAACAATTAATATTTTAGGCGTCGAGAGTCAGACGTCGATGCCATTTATCAGTCATCGAGAAAGGAGATGAAAATACCTTCATTGCCAAAAAGAAATGAAAATGAGAATATTCGATGATTGGGTATTAAGTGCGGACGTTGATTTGGTGTTGTTGATAGGAAATAAGAAATTTAGTTTAAATCCCGCAAAATACAATAAATTATATTTTAAAAAATTTATAAAATATTTAAGATACGCGTGTCCGATTTGCATTTAATATTTTTTAATCGGACACATTTTTGGCGTGTCCGACACATGTCGGAGGAGTGTCGGACGAGTGTCGTGTTGGACACGGTGTCGGACACTGCACGCCTCTTTGAGGAGAAGTGTCGGTGCATCATAGGTCTTAATTTAATCCCTAGACTATTTGAAAATACCTCAATTTAATCTTAAGTAATAATTAAAGTTAACTCTAATAGTTAAATGTGAAATCATTTTGGGTGTTGAAGTGTATGTGAAATTATATTATTATTTTTATATAATTTATCATTTATCATATTAAAATAAATACAAAATTAATAATAAAATTAAACATTTATATTAATTATCACTCTTGTTATTTAGTTACTTAACTTCCCTTATGATTTTTGAATTATTTTAATATAATAAATACAAAAAATAATATAATATTACATACATGATAATATCCAAAATACCCTCACATTTAACTATTCATATTAATTTTAGCTATTACTTTTAACATTCGGACTAAATTGGGATGTTTTCTAATAGTCGGACGATTAAATTGGTTCATCATAAAGCTATTCTTACAAAGAGTTGTAGTTGCTCCAAATGCACCCTAAGCAATAAAATAGCATGGCCAAGTTATCATGTAAAATCAATTGATTTTATATGTTTCATCATATACATTAAATTTAGTTAATAACATTTAATATGGTAATTATATCATTCAAAAAATTAATGACTATGTCGGTACGTCCTGATTCATTGCAATTTTTAATATGACAATGGTTACAAAATTTATAAGAAAATTCATAACTCTTATATCTTCATTAACAAATCTAATGACATTCGCCATTCTTATAAATAAAAGTTGAAAATACCCCAGCTTTCAGATGCCAATAATCCCATATAATGAACCAAACATAAACAGAGCTACAAACAGATGAAAATAATTCAAATCCAACATCTTAACATCCTAAATATTTTCTTCCTCTGCAGCATTTGGATTCCAACAATCATATTTTAGAAGTTTTCATGCAAGGGTTTGCATTTATAATAAGGATTCAAAAGAGGGATGGAGAAACCTGGAAGTATATTTTTTCAGCTTTTCTGGTGCACAGCAATAACATGAATGTCCATCTCCTTGAGCATGACGGCACGGCCACATGAATCGCAAGGAGCAGTTCTCGAACCACAGATGCTTTCATGTTCTGAGAGTCCTCGGAGCCGGTCACGAGCATCAACTGGCATGCTCCCTGCTTCGACCATGTCGCCGCAGAACCTACAGGCAATCAGGCGCAATGGACAGGTTGTAGACTGGTGTTGGACCTGCCATAAAAGGAAACAGCAGTGAGAAAAAATGACAGACAATATAAGATGATAAAAAACTTATAACCAAACCAAGTATAACTGCTATAAGAGAATTCATAAGGAAAACAATTTGTCACTTTGCATCTCAAATCCTAAAGTACTAACGGGTCGTGTAATAGAAAATTGATGCAACAAAAGACTGCGTGGTTACAAACGGAACACCAGCAAGGAGTATTTTCCCACCATTTTAAACTCCTCTGTCATAAACATGCATTATCAAAGATAGGAGTAAAGAAATGTTATTAGAAAGGAAATTTATGCTCAGAGAAAAACAACACATAAGAGTTATTAATAAGCCTAAGAGAAATAATAGGATGAAAATGACTTTTTTACTTGGAAGTAGAAAGCTGATGGCACTATTGAGAGGTATAAAGAAAAGAATGTTTGCTAAAAGTTACGACGGGCAAATGTAATTGACTATCAAGAGAAGTTTGCCCTATGGAAAAAATAACCACGGAAGGAATTATGTAATCTCAAGTAACCCACTTCAGCTAGCAACTTTAATAGTATGATGCAAAGAATACCCTCTTGCGTGAGGATCTAAATGAAGGAATTTAAATTGGGATTTATTGGGAAGCGAATGGACGATAGGGCATCTAAACTGAAAAATGCACTATATGGATTAAAGCAATCTCTTAAAGCTTGGTTCAAAATATTTGATAAAATAAAGATAGGAATATGATACAAACAAAATCAAAGAGATCATACCCTCTTCATTAAGCATTCAGTGACAGAGAGAATGAAAACATTCATATTATGTTGATATCATTGCTATCAAAAATAATGAAGAAGTAAAACAAAATCTGAGATAGATAGTGTTTAATCAAGGAGTTTGAACTAGAGGAACTTGAAAGACTAAAATGTTTTTATTGGAATAAAAAACTCATACTAAAAGAAAGGTAACTTCATTTTCCAACAAAAATATGTAACTGATCTCTTAAATAATGAGAATGGTAGGAAAGCTTGTCTACCTTTCTCATACTAGTCCAGACATTGCATACTCAATATAACAAGTTCAAGCATGACATGAGGGAGCCTAAACTACAATTGTCTATCATGAGCTGCACTACCTAAAAGTTAATCAAGGTAAACGAGTTTCATTCAAAAGGACTAGCAAACTCGCACTAGAAGCCTAGATAGATGCATAATATGTGGAATCATTAGTGAACAAAAGATCAATATCAAGTTCTTGCACACTTCTTGAAAGAAATTTAGTAATATAAAGTGAAAAAAAAAAAATGCGGTGGCTAAATCTAGTGTTAAATAAGATTTAAGGGCTATGGCCAAAGAAAATTATGAATTATTATAGCTAAAAGTATCTTAAATGAGCTAAAAATCAAGTGGGGATGACTTGCATAGTTGTATTCTGATAATAAATCAACAATAATCTAGTTCAACATGATCATACAAAACACATTAAGATTAATAAACGCTTAATTAAAAAAAAAACTTAAATAAGGGTTACTCTACAAATCTTATGTCTTAAGGAAGTGACAGATGCTTTAACTAAAGGAGTAAGTTGAGAATGTTTCATTAGATCATCACCTACAGAGGATGGATGACATCTACTCTCTAGCTTAAAGGGGAGTGTTGGAATCCACAAGTTTTTGTGAGGAAGAAAATCAAGATCTCACAAATTCATGCAAGAAAAAAAAAATCCTATGAATTCACGCCAATATAGAAAATCATAGTCATCAATCCCGGCCAAGGAAATCAATAACTAGATTGGGTGTGAAAAGCATATTAGGAATCTCAATCAGATCGTATATAAAAAGGTTTCTATATCTATAATTGTAGGAACTTTGTCATATTTTAAGGAGCGGAATTACAGTGGGAACCCGGGGGGCATGGGCCCTCACTAGCCGATAAAAGCCCACAACATGCAAGCAATAAAGGCCCAAAATCCACAATAATTTATTTTTGAAAATATATCTTTTATTATGAAAGGAAAAGGAGTTGTTTTTGAGGATCGAAGCCGGAACTTCTAGTTTCAAAAAAATAGTACTTTATCCATCAGGAAATCGAGCTAATCAAAGCAAGATATGTACTATTTTTAACTTAAATTATAATTAAATCTGACAAAAGTTAATTCATTTGTTGTCATGATCTAAAGTTTGCATCATTAATATATATATATATATATATATATATATATATATATATATATATATAGTGGCGAAGCCAGAAAATGTATTTAGGGGGGCCTAAATTATTATTTTTTTAATTTTCCTTCAACTTTTTACAATCGGACTTGAGACCAAAATAGTCAGTTTTAAAAATGATAAAACTTTGATAGTAAATTAGTTTATTTTTTTTCCTTCACAAAATGACTTCTAATCATCAAATCATTTGATTACTGCTAGAACGAGTTCAATATATTAACTAAATACGTGATATTAAAAATCTCATCGCACAAAAACAAATCATAAAATCTATTTAAGATCGAATCAATATAGGATTAAGCTAATATCAACCCAGAAAAAAAATGTAAATGAATAGGAAATTAAATTGGTAGTGATTTGAATAGACGGTCGATCTTAAATCTCTTGATCGTGGAACGTTTATTGGACATTTAAATGTCTTAGAGATATCAGAATTTGGCGATCTTAGGCTCGTTGGATTCGTCTCGTCTAGCCGCTCAATTCGACTATAAGCATGTCATGTTTGGAAACCATTTGGTAATCTTCCAAATATGCTTTGAGTCTTTGATTTGGAGTCATTTGGGTTCGGACTGAGTCGAATTTGGTGCCGTTGGGTTCGCAATTTTGAGACGTTCAGTTCGATTGTAAGTTTGCTGAAATTGGAGTTCATATGGTCTTTGATTTAATTTTTGAAGTTTCCAACTTGATTTTATCTCTAGATTTTTTTTTTTCATTTTTTTAGGGGACGTGCCCCCCCTCCCTATATATATATATATATATATATATATATATATATATATATATATATATATATATATATATATATATATATATATATTTATTTATTTTTATTTTTTTTTTTTTTTTGTATGTGTAAGTGGGATTTTACATACATATATACTCAAATATATTATTTGAAAATTTTTCAAAAAATAATGCCAATTTAAAAATCCTTTTAGGGGGATTTTTATAAATAGCACTAAAAAATCACCATGTTACTTATTTAACAAATATATTTCATTATTTGCTCACACAACACCCAAAATTTTAAATAACATCAAAAATAACAAACTCCTTATCATCTCCTTTACCATTTCATCACAGCCATTGGTCCCATCATGACTTCCTCATCTTGACACAGCTTCCTCGTCCTATCACAACTTTCTTGTTCAAATCCCTTAAAGTTTTTCTAATGATTTTTCTAGTCATAAAAGCCCTTCCTGTATCTCTCCAAACTTTGAAAAGAACTGAAGAACCTTGATCTGGTCAATATCAATGCCCACATTGCTTAATTTATATCTTCCCTTGAGTGTACACAAATGCTAGAAAAAAAACTGGAAGAAGTATAAAAAAAGGCAAGGCATGAGTAGAGGCAGAGGGAGGACTTTGTTGCAAGTTGGTGTGGGCTCCGAAAATTCGGCCCCGGCCTCCGCTCGCTTTTCTTATTTAGCGAGGGAGTTTTAACGGCCTAAGTTCCAAGGTAAATTTTGGAAGGCAGATGAGTTTGTAGATAAGACACTACCCAGAGATTTCTCCCTCATTTTGTGAGGACTTTATGATCTGAGTTATGGTTTCCTATAGGCGCAAGCCCCTATAGTTAATTACCCCTCCCGATCACAAGAGAGAACTTTCGATTAAGGCTAGTCGTCGATCAGATACGTATAGAATACGTGTTATCTGGCATATGGTAGCAGCAATGGATTTAGGTATTGGTAGAAATTTGATTTGGAAATTGAGAATTTGAAGGTTTATATGTTTGGAATTTGGGCTGAGAGATTTGAGAAATTTGAGATTTAAAACTGGAATTTTCACCATCTGGAACTTAAAGCGGATGGTGGGGGAATGGATGATAGACCCGATCAAGATCCCATGGTTCCGTCGTCCCGGGCCATCATGGTCCCTGGTCTACTTAGTCAGAGGAGGTAGTCGACCCAACCTGACAGAAGGATCCTTGTCGGCAGCCATGGGTTGCTTCGTCCAAGGGGACCTTGTAGATTTGGGTTGGATGTTTGTCTAAGGGGACAAATTTGAATCCACCTTAGCTGACAGAGGGCTTCGTGCTCTATCGATCATATCCTATTGATTCATATCTCAAGGATTTGATGCTAATAAGGAGCGTATTGGCTCTGACCATAACCGGTATTTCGTGGTTCCATTTGGCGGCAAAACCACTCGGTTCAGAGGGCCCCGGGTCATAACCGTTTACCTGCAGTGCCATTTGGTGGCGAGACTGCCGGTTAGAGGACACGTACCACGACCTTACTAGCAAGAGATTGTTTGAGAATGGATCCTAGTGATATTTTCGACTAGGCATTTAGCTCTTTTGTGAGCTGAAGTAAATTTTGATTTGTCCACCCCTGCAAACTGTTGCGGAGGGTGGATGTATTTTGCTTTAAGTTTTTAATTGGTTGAATTTCAAATTTAAATATTTTTTGGATTTTTTGAGATTTTTAGATTTTTCAGGGATTTTGGGTGGAGCTTTGGAGTATTTGAAATGAACTTTTGGGAGATATTTGTTAATATTTGCGAAACCCCTCCGGTTGAGATCTGCATTCAACACGGCCATCATCGGGGTGTTTGGGGTTATTTCCATTTAAAGCTTGAACCCTGTCGACTCTGTATGATTGTCGACAGAGGATCGTGTTTCGTACGCTTTATGCCTTTGAGAGTGAATTCTTTTGATTTTAGACTTTGAAGGCCTAATATGAATGTATTAAGACAAATATAACAGTTGCCACAACCGTATATTTGTTTAATGGTCCGAACCCTGTCAACTTCTATTTACCCGTATAGAAGGATCAATTTCGAATCTGAATTCACTTGTCAACCCGCGCAGCATCCCTAGACGTCACGTGTGTACCAATAACACGCTCGCCGGGGCCCATGCGGGTTTTGATTGCTTTTACCCCTTTTTAGTGTACCTATGTGTATTCAATTTATAATGCACGTGCAGGGATACTTTGAAATAATTGTAGACGCCTTCTGTCTGCTTGTATGAATGTTGCAGATCCGGTGGCGTGGCATAGCAGCTTCTGGATATAGTTGTTCACTGCTTCGTACAGGTAGACTGTCGTGCACTACTCGTTACTTTCTACCGGTGGATTGTAGTGCACTAACGAATCTCCTGCCTTAGGTCGTAGGAGCTTACACTTGTTGTGGTCTTTTGGCATTCTGTTCGTATGTGATATTTAGTGTGTATGTCGAATCCCCTATAAGGACCCTTTACTCTTGCTTGTAGGGAGCTAGTATATTTGCTTAGTACTGGATTATTACTGATTATAGGAGTATTATAACATTCACTGCATGTTGTTGATTGCCACCTATAAGTATGTTATTCTGTATTAGATAAGTGTCCTTCTATCATTGTCTCAGATAATGACACCTCACACAATGTATTCTACGTGCATCGGAGGCTTAGTCATATATGGAGCATATTCCCCATTCGTGAACATCAACAAATTCATTTGAATTTATTGGCAGCCTGCCATGTTTATATGTTTCAGCTTTCCGTGCTTTTAGATAACCACTATATCCATCTATGAGCCGCTATCACACTTCTTCATATGTTCTTCAAGTGAGCAATCGTATGGCATTCATGATTGAGATGAATACACATGCGACTCATCTTATACACTCACTTTAGGTTGATTGTGTATAAGATGTTCTTTTGGATATTTGTTAATTTGAATGATGCACTTCCACCTTCCACTTTACGATCATTTGAATGATGTTGTCCAAAGAATTCCATGTCAGAGTGCAAGCAATCTTATTTGTTTGCATAGGGATCTGAATGACATCTCCTAAAAATTCTCTAACATTTTGAAGTCCTTCATTGCTCATTTGTTTCCTTGAAAATCATGTTCAAACCAATGTCAAAGTTTATGATCTCAAACTTGTAAGCTGAATTATGCTTAAGTTGGATTCAAGCTCTAGGCACATTCGAGTCCAAACCCAAGTAGCCCTGTTCATTTCCAAAACTTGATTTCTCATGACTTGTTATAATCCAAGTCCTAAATAATCTTGTGGAATTCAAGTCAAGTTCAAATAACTTTGTTGAATTGAGGTACAAGTTTTGCTCAAATTTGAACTTTAATTCAAATGAGTCTTTGTTGAAGTTCAATCCATGAGAGTCCAAGTTGTTTGAATTCCATAACTGCTTGAGTTTGAATTAAGCTTTGAATGAGGTCTTTTGAGTTCAAATCAAAGTTCTTTTATGATTTATTTTAAGTGCAGCTCAAAGGCTTGTTCATTTGTCCATTACTCAAATTGGTCTTCAATAAGTCCTTTATATTCATTTGCAAGAATCCCCGGATTGTAGAGTTCAAGTTCAAGTCCACAGTCCACAGTCCTTATCTGTTGTTCTTCTGTGTTCAAATCCAAGTTCTAGGTCTTTGTTCTTTCTCATTTGATTTTTAAATCAAATGTAGGCTCAAATCTTATATTTTCAAATTTGTTTGGGTTTGAGTTCACTTAGGTCGATTGAATCAAGTTTATAAGTCCGAGTCCACCGTTCAATCAAGTCCAAATGTTCACAAGCTGAGTCCAAGTTCGATCGTCCTTTGAGTTCAACCAAGTCCAGGTATGAGTCTCATTTTTGTCCATTTGATGTGCAAATAAAGTCCAAGTACAGTCCGTCTTCACCCGAAATTTCGGCAGCCTCCCGGCGTCTCCCCCGTTTAGGGAAAAACTACGGAAAACTGGGCCTTTCCCACCACGCTAAGAAAAGCGTGTATGGTAGGTGCCTTCTTTCGAGGACACCGCGGCCGTGTATTTTTTGATTCTCCACCACGCTAAGAAAAGCGTGTATGGGTATTTTTTTTGTTTGTAAAAAAGTATATATTTTTTTATTTATTTTTGAAAATATTTTGTAAGCACAGTTATTTTCCCGCAAGCGGGTACTTATGGGTATCCCCGCTTTGTCGTACATATCGCACCGGGCTCCTATCCCACCACGCTAAGAAAAGCGTGTATATGCGTGGTTTCCAAGGCGATACGAACATCAAAGAGGGATTTCAAGTGATCACCCGCTTCCTCGCAAGCGTCGTGACGCACTCCCTCCCACCACGCTAAAAAAAGCGTGTATAGGTGGTCGTTTTGTCTCGACGAATGCGTTGAAACAAGTTCTCGGAGTTTTAGAGTTTAGGAAGGTTATACCTGCGCGAGGTCGATGACGGCGGTGTTGGCTCGAGGAGAGAAGGAAGCATTTGCATTTCATCATTCTTTTTTATCTTATAATTAACCGTAATAATTAGTATAATTAATTATAATTGAATAATAATAAATTAATAATTTAATTATTATTTATAATTAACTATACGATTAATCCAAAATTAATCGTATAATTAATTATAATTAAATAATAATTAATTTAAATCAAAATAATTTATTTTAATTAACTTTAAGTAATTATAGTTAATTATTAATAAAAAATAATTAACCATAATAACATTAAACATTAATTAAAATTTATTTTAATTAAAACTAATTTATATTAGTAATAATTAAATATAATTAAATATTTAATTATAACTAATTTTAATTAAATATAATTAATTAATTATTATCAATTAGTTAATTATAATAATAAAAGAAATTATGCATGAGTATAGAATTAGAGCAAAACTAGTGTAAGATTTAGGTTAAAATAGAGAGCTTGCTCTCTATTTCCCATGAGTTTCCGACTGGCGTTTGCGAAGGATCAAGCCAGAAGAAGCACCTGTAAAGGTAGAAATTTAGCCTTGTACACCGAGCTAGCTCCTCGTTGTGGCTTCCGATTCAAAAAGTCGTAACTATCAATCCGATAGCGTAAGGAGTGCGTCTGCAGAGGGCAGAGGAGAGCTCGGGTAAGGCTAAGGGAATGTTCTCCTCTCTCTCTCTCTCTCTCTGAGCTCGGGATCGAAGGAGCAAAGGATAGAGGCGTCGGGTTGGGCGACCGGTGCGGGGAGAGCGGGCTTCGTCTACTGGTGGAAGAGGAGGAAGAGTCGGTGTTGAGGGCTGGAGTTCGATAGAGAGGGAGGAATGGATCGAGAGCTTTGACAGTGGGAGAGGGATCGGAGGTTGTGCGGGATTTGCGAATGGGAGAGAGACGAGCGTCGTGTGTGGAGCTAAGAAGATCGAGAGAGGCTTGCGATGCTTCAGCCCCGTTCGCTCGGTATTTAAAGACCCGAACGGGAGTAGGATCGAGGCCACCGTCGCTGGTTTCACGCAGAAATCCCGGGATGAGACGCTATCGCAGCGGGATATCTAGACTGGTTCGACGCTGAACAGCGGGATTTCGGGCAGATTTCGTGGATCCAACAGGCATGCGATGTATGTATACTGGATTCATCGTTTCTTCTCCTCTTGTTTCATTCATACAGAGGTTAACAGTTGGCATGCAGTTATCTTATTATATATTTTCTTTTGAGTGTCCTTTAACACTTAGCGAGTGCCACAGAGTCGTGCCTTCCACACCCAAAAGCATCAGAGCAAGATTCAGTTGCAACTTCCTTGTTCCTTTGCGGTGGTTCCCAAACGGACGAGATCTTGTTGCCCTTCCTTCATCATCCTATAGCCCTTCCTTCATCATTGGGGCCTCGAGGGATTTGTTCATTAATGAAAGTTTAAGTGTTATATTTTGTAAATAATGAAGTTTAGATGCTAAATATATAAATGAGTGAGTTTTTAGTGATATGTACTAAATCCTCTATTATTTTATATATCCATAATGCATGTAAGCCTTAATATTATTTATTTTTATGTAATTTAGTATTGAAATAATTTTGTCCTTTCACATGATAATTTAAGAAGACATCAGTAAAAATAAAATAAAATGCTTACATCAATTTATTAATTTAAAAAATACAAGTAAACTTAATATATGGCTTGAAAATCTTATTCTTATTGCAAAAAGCTTATCATGAAAATTAAGGTATGGGAACTTAGTGCATGCAGAGTCCTGGTATTACTCAAGATATAAAATGGCATTCGAAAGAAATTCTTATTCCAAAAAGCTAAGTGCGTGCACATTCCTATGGCCTCTCAGTCACCAACAGTGCAGCAAGGTTTGAACAGAGAAACAAGAAAGTATTATAGTTTCTTACCATTTCTTCCTTCTCTAGAATCACCCCACATGCGCAGTGGGTTGGCGCATGAAATACCTTCATATGCTTTTCCATCTCCCCAATTTGGAAAGCTTTTCTACATTTTACACAATGCACATGGTCTGCAGCCTCTTCTTTCCTCAGAACAACACCACAGCCATCATGCTGACAAATAACATTGTGCCTGATGCAGTATGCCTCATGAAGTAAAATGGTGCGACTAGAAATGTGGTGCTTGCAATTTCGACATTTTACTGAATCAACATCTACTTGAGACGAAGCACTGGCAGTCCGGCTCACTCTTGGGATGTTGTTTTCTTTAAGAGACACAGATATCTTGTATCTTGCCCATCCCTTGAAGCCAAAGACACCAATGCTATAAGTATCTGCCACCATGTGTGCATCCTTTGAACTTAGTATCAAAGTCTTTGAACCCATTTCATTAGATGACCACTCATGACGGTGTTGGGTAGGAAATACCAAAGGATGGCGAGAAACATATATATCAATATCCCCATCAGATGCATCAACTTCGAGTTTGACCTCAATATTCATGCATCCAGATGCAACTTTCTCGTGGATATTTTCATCTAAGGAGAATTTATAATAAGTAAACTTTCCTTCCTTGACTCTTCCAGATTCAGCCTTTCCAAATGCAAGTGGCAGAAGCACAGGTTGATGCTCAACCTCATCCAACATAGAATCAGGTCCCTCAATGTCAACTTCAATATCAGTTTCTAGGACAGAAAAACTTGATGCAGGTTTTAGCTCAAGAACTCTTAGCTTATAGTTCAATTCCCCTTGATTAACAATAATAACCTCTCCCTGAGAAAGTGTCGCATGCTTCCGAAGAGTAGTTTCAAGCACAGCCTTATGATTTGGAATATCAGAAAAACCCATACTTTCTGGTTTTAGTTTAGCATAAGATCCTTTAGGCAAGCTTACGTAGCACACTTCAATTATAGGCACCTCCGGAATTTCATCAGAGAATAAATTGTTCCAAACAAGTGGAGGTAGCTCCACAGATCCTTCCATTGCAGTGAATTCCAAAACACCAGAATGTGTTGTTCCAGGCTCTTGTTCCTTAGAAAGATTAGGTTCTACAGAAGCCTGCCTATCAATTCTTGAAAGTTTAAAATACATGGGTCCCTTATCCAAAGCTCCTTTATCAGATAACTCAGTAAAACATGATGGCGGTAACTTTATCTTATCTCCATAACCAATATACTGAAGAGCTTCAAGTGTTCGTGAAAACACAATTCCATTACCGATAAGTAGGGCTTCCGCCAATTGTTGTTCTTCCTGTGCCAAATAGATAAATAGAAAGAGGTCAGCTGAGAAATTATGGTAGAGAGAAGGTCGCTTCAATACTTCCAAAGATGGAAAAACATCTTTGTTATTACTAAATAAAAATAAATGAAAACCCAACCCAGTTACCAAACATCTTGGCAGGAAACCCACAATAACTTAGAAAATTTCAAGTGTGTCGAGGTTCAAGAAAGAGGGTTTTTTTTCCAGGAGATGAAGGAATTTCATGGCTTACTAAACTTTTTAATACTATTTTGAAGACTAAAAAGATGCCAGATGAGTAGAGAATGAGCGTGTTAATTCCTATTTTTAAGAATAAAGGTGATGCACAAGATTGTGCGAATTATAGAGGTATTAAGTTAATGTGTCATACTTTAAAACTTTGGGAGCGAGTTATGGAGCATAGGTTGCGGTGTGATACTAATGTTTCTCAAAATCAATTTGGTTTCATGCCGGGTAGGTCGACTATGGAAGCCATACATTTATTAAGAGGTTTGATGGAGAAATATAGAGAAAATAAGGAGGATCTACATATGATATTTATTGATTTAGAAAACGCATATGATAAAGTTCCAAGAGAAGTGCTATGGAGAGTTCTTGAAAAGAAAGGAGTCAATAATGCTTATATTTAAATCATTAAAGATATGTATGCAGGAGCTATTACTTGTGTTCAAACACAAGGTGGATTGACCAAGTATTTCCCTATTTCGGTTGGGTTACATCAAGGATCAGCCTTAAGCCCATATCTTTTTGCTTTAGTCATGGATGTTCTCACTAGACATTTGCAAGAGGATATACCTTGGTGTATGCTTTTTGCTGATGATATTCTTCTTGTTGATAAGACTAGAGAGGGAGTTGAAGGTAAACTTGAATTATGGAGGTCAACCTTAGAGTCTAAAGGTTTTCGCTTCAGTAGATCTAAAACGGAATATATGGAGTGTAATTTTAGTAGTAATAGACCTAGTGGGGGGATTGTGACTTTGGGCGATCAAGTCATTAATAAGAGTACACGTTTTAGATATCTTGGATCTATTGTTCAGAGTGATGGTGAAATAGATGGGGATATTATCAGCAGAATTCAAGTTGGATGGTTGAAGTGGAGGAATGCATCGGGCTTGTTATGTGATAGAAATGTACCCCTCAAACTTAAGGGAAAATTCTATAAGATGGTAATGAGGCCTGCAATGCTTTATGGTGCTGAATGTTGGCCATTAAAAGAGAAGCATAATACTAAGTTAAGTGTGGCAGAGATGAGGATGCTCAGGTGGATGAGTGGCTTTACCCTTAGAGATAGGATACGAAATGAGCATATACGGGAAAAGGTTGGAGTAGCTCCAGTAGAAGATAAGATTAGAGAGAGTCGCCTTAGATGGTTTGGTCACATTAAACGGCGGCCTTCCGATGACCCGGTTAGGAGAGTAGAGGTATTAGATTTGACTTATGTTAAGAAAGGTAGGGGTAGACCTAAAAAGACTTGGTTAGAAAATATTAGGAATGACCTTTCTTTATTAGATTTAAACGAGAATTTGACTTTTAATAGGACACAATGGAGAAAAAGGATTCATGTAGCCGACCCCACGTAGTGGGATAAAGGCTTGTTGTTGTTGTTGTTGTTGTAGTCTAGCTCAATGAAACACTGGTGTCAAGATTAACATTAGGGGGATTTACAATATTTCATGTAAGTAACCAAAATCAAATAGAAATGCTAGAAAACATAGAGTATGAAAACAACATTTGCAATAGAAACATTTCATTACACAAAAAGATTTAATTTGAGAAGGACCAAAATTCATCCACCAAGCAATCAAATTCATCCACCAAGCAATCATGATTGCTTGGTGGATGAATTTTAGTCCCTCACGCATTAAATCTTGTTGTGTAAAGACATGTTTCTATTGCGAACGCTGATTGCTTGGTAAGAATTGATCCCTATAATAACCTGGGAGGAAGCCTTTCCATTTAATCAGGAATCTAAATTCTGGGCATTTAAGAATTGATCCCTATAATAACCAGGAAGGAAGCCGTTCTGTTTAAGTAGCTTATAAATCAACTCCCAAGACCGATATCAGAATAAGGCATCAAAAGACCAGAGAAACTTCAACAGCCGAGACGAAAAGTTATCGGGACTGGAAAAGATCTACTAATCCAGATAACTCGCCCAATTAAATCAAACCACTCAAAAAAATCATCTCACGGAACCCTAAGAAAGCTACTGCCGCTTGACACACGTACAGACATGTAAAGCCGGGAAACGAAAAACAGCCACAGATCACAGCAAATAATTATAAACCACGCCCAAACACAACAGTTTGAAGAGAGAAATTTCGAACTAAATATAGAAAGGAGAGGAAGTTGCGAACCTTGAGACGAGCATTCTCAACTTCGATCCTTCTTGCACGGTGGACGGCCTCAACGGCCTCCCGGCGGCGAGCGGCCTCTTCTTTAGCCTTCCTCTCTCTCTCCGCCCTTGCCTTGGCCCTCTCTTTCCTCTCTCTTTGCTCTCTCTCCAACTTATCCCGGGCAGCCCTTAGCTCGAAATCCATCTCACACAAACACTCTCTCTTTCTTTCTCTCTCAGAGATCGAAATCTGTGCTCTTTAACGAGATGAATGAGACCAGGGTAGCAAATTTGGTAAATCGACAAGCTCGACGATGGCTTCAAAACTCGGGAGTCGACCTTAGATCCCTTTATTTATAGCCCTCAAAGTCCTTGAAGGACACGGAAACTCGGCGGGGCTGAATCAGCGATGACGACGACTCGGCAGCGACCTGACTCGGTGGCGAGTGTGAAAGTGAAGCTTTTTTTAAAAAATTATTATTATCATATAATTGCAAAAATCCCTTTGTTAATAGAAAATAAGGAAATATAAATTAAAAATAATAATTATTTATTGATTTGATAATTAATGATAATCAAATTTGAATTTGTGTGTTTTTTTTTTTTGGAATCTTTATGATATTGTGAGTTTGATAATTTAGTTGGTAAAATTGTAAGATGGTATTAAGATCTTGAAATTGAATATTACTTATATTAAATTTATATACTAAAATGAAAAAAAGATTGTTGCATCCAAGAGTATTCGCGACAGTAGAGAAGTATAAAATTTAATGTCTTAGGCTTCGTTTGGGACGGCTTATTTATTGCTTTCTAAAACGGAGTTTTAGTACAAAAATAAAAAAATTTGTACTAAAACTCCGTTTTAGAAAGCAATAAAAAAGTCGTCCCAAATGAAGCCTTAGTTTTGTACTAAGATCCATCACACATACAGATAAAAATAAAGGTTGTATCATTCATAAGAGACACTAAGATTTTTTATGTAGAAAACCCTAAAAAATGAAAAAACCACAAGGTCTAGCTCAATTTGAATGAATTCACTAGTATTTGCAGTTAATCACAAATGAGGCTCTTCATTGAATGGAATGTCTTGGCTTGATATCGTCGGTGGGCGACGGAGGTCAGAAAAAACATTTTCAGGCGACGAAGGTTGGAATGATCATTATTTGGCAATGAAGATTGGAAGGACCGTAGTTGGAGGGCGATGGATATATAAAGACCGTTCTCTGACGATGGAGGTTGGAAGAACCATAGTCAGATAGAAGTGCAACATCAGGTAGAAATTCGGTGATGTGAAGAAGTCTAGCATCGATTAGAAGTCCGACAAAATTCTAGCGACAGGTGGAAGTTTGGTGTTGGGTAGAAGTCCGATGAAAGTTCAATGACGAATAGAAGTCAGGCGACATACAGAAGTTCGGCGTTAGGTAGAAGTCTGGCAATGGGGAGAAGTCTGGTGACAGGCGAAAGTTCAGCGTTGGGTAGAAGTTCAACGACAAGAACAACTCTAGTGACGGGCGGAAGTTCGGCATTGGGTATAAGTCCGGCGATCGGTAGAAGTTCGGTGACGGCGGAAGTTTAGCATCGGGTAGAAGTCTAACGAAATTATGGTGGCAAGCAAAAGTCTAGTAATGGGTGAAAGTTTGGCATTGAGTATAAATTCGATGAAAATTCGGTGATAGGCATAATCTAGCTATGGGCAAAACTCTTACGTCGAGTAAAAATCCGACAAAACTCTAGCGACACGCATAAGTTCGACGACATGCGGAACTCTGACATCAGGTAGAAATTTGATGAAAGTCTAGAGAAGGGTATATGTCCGACAATAGCTAGAAGTTCGTCAACGGATAGAAGTATGACAAAAGTCTAGTGATGGGCAGAAGTTCGGTGTCGGGTAAAAGTCCAACAAACTTCTAGCGACGGGAAGAAGTCGGACGACTAGCGAAAGTTCGACGTAGGGTAGAAGTCTGACGAAAGTCTGGTGACGGGGAGAAGTTAAGCCTTGAGTAGAAATTCGGCGACGGACAAAATTATGGCATTTGTTGGTGGATGGGAGATGGTCAAGGAGTCTGATGGCAAGAGAACTATTCCTTCTCTTCATTCTCTTATTACTTGGGTCACTTCTTTCTCATCCTCTCAATGAAGAATGAGGGGTATATTTATAGTTTTCTAAGAGTGGCATGACCAGTAAATAGGAGGAAGATTAAGGATAAATTGGGAGCGGTTTGAATGGACGACTAATGTTGAATCTCTTGATTATGGACTGTTTATAGGATATTTTAATGTCTTAATGATATTAGAATTGGGCAATCTTAGGCTCGATCACTATAGGAAATTCATCAATTACTGACGATCTGGACTGGCGATTCTCCAACCACCAATTATAATAGTGGCTTAACCGACAATTTGACAGCCAAATTTTACCGGTGGTCTGACCGGCGGTTACATAATTTAAAGCCGCCGGCAATAGAGGCGGTCAAAAAAAGCTAGTTAACCTGCCGACATTAAATCTTACTGATGCATTACCGGCGGCATGAACCGCCAGTGTTAAGTAAATTATTTTTGGCGATCCAAACCACTGAAAAGCTGCTGGAAAATGCCTTAGAATAAGCTGTCCCGAGCCTTCCATTTCATTTCATCCCTTGCTCCTCTCTCTCCTGCACAACGTTCGAACCCATCTCCTCTGCACTCTGGCGATCGAGACGCGCCCTTCGGCGAGGTCCCTCTGGCTGTCAAAAAGGTCATCCAAATGAAGATCTCACCCCCACTATAAGACCGAATATCTCTCCCCGCTCCCCGCTCGTGCGTGAAACTGGCCTCCGAGATTTGCATTTTTAGTTTTTTTTTTTTTTTAATTTTGAAGTTATTTTTTTTTTATTTTGGACAATGTCAAGAAGAATTGGGTTACATTAAAGTTATTATTATTTTTTTTTTCAAATTTTGAAGTTGTTTTTGCTTGGGTGGATGAGGGGCTTGACCCTTAGAGATAAGATACAAAAATAACATATACGTGATAAGGTTGGAGTAGCTCCAGTGGAAGATAAGATTAAAGAGAGTCGCTTTAGATGGTTTGGTCACATTAAATGGAGGCCTTCTAATGACTCGGTAAGGAAAGTTGAGGTATTATATTTGACTTATGTTAAGAAAGGTAGAGGTAGACCTAAGCATCATCATCTCTACAACACTTAACTTGGTATTATACTTCTCTTTTAATGTCCAACATTCGACACCATAAAATTATAAAGTTGTTTTTGCTTAGGTGGATGAGTGGCTTGACCCTTAGAGATAGGATACAAAATGAGCATATACGTGATAAGGTTGGAGTAGCTCCAGTGGAAGATAAGATTAGAGAGAGTCGCTTTAGATGGTCTGGTCATATTAAATGGAGGCCTTCTGATGACCAAGTAAGGAAAGTTGAAGTATTAGATTTGACTTATGTTAAGAAAGGTAGAGGTAGACCTAAGCATCCTCATCTTTGTAACACTTAACTTAGTATTATGCTTCTCTTTTAATGGCCAAAATTCGACACCATAAAATTTTGAAGTTATTTTTTCTTGGGTGGATGAGTGGCTTGACCCATGGAGATAGGATACGAATTGAAATGAGCATATACGTGATAAGGTTGGAGTAGCTCCAGTGGAAGATAAGATTAGAGAGAGTCACTTTAGATGGTTTGGTCACATTAAACGGAGGCCTTCTGATGACTTGGTAAGGAAAGTTGAGGTATTAGATTTGACTTATGTTAAGAAAGATAGAGGTAGACCTAAGCATCCTCATCATGTTTGAATGAGAGCATCTATGACTTAAGGTTGACCCTTGATGTAATCCAATCGAAATAGGAAAATACTTAGTCAAACCACCTTGTGTTTGAATACAAGTAATAGCTCATGCATACATATCTTTAATGATTTGAATATAAGCATTATTTACTCCTATTTTTTTCAAGAACTAGCACTTCTCTTGGAACTTTATCATATTCTTTCTCTAAATCAATAAATATCATATGAGATGGTTGTGAGACCTACAATGCATTCCAATTCAAGTAAAGTACACTTGTTCGAAAGTATAGCACGTACACTTATTCAGGGTGCATATCTTCTAATAATTATTTTCATAACTATATAGGGGGACGTTTGCTTAAACGTCCAAATAACTATCCAAGAAGAGAGATATTAGATGTATAACAAATTATTATCGGGTCGAAGAGGATTGACAGATAAATTTATACAGGGAGTTGAGACTTTCATTCAAGTTACATCTCAACTATCTTCCTTTAAGTTCGAATATTTAGATGTCCATGTTCGAAGCATAAAAATCAAGCATTCCTTAAGCCTGATGATGTGAAGCTTGATCTATATCGTAAGGGATTTCTTCCAGACTACTAGATTTGGACATCACATACTGAGTACGAGCCATACAGAGATACTCATGTCGGTCCATCCATAACTTATGAAACATTTGATGAAGATCAAATGAGTAGACCGTATGAAGAACTTATTTTTGATGTAGTATATCCTAATTTAAGGGCTAGTGTGGAAGAGCCACCAAATGCAGAAACTAAAAAATTCTTTAAGTTACTACATGCAGCTCAAAAACTAATTTAGGACAGTTACAACACTCATTCTAAATTATCAATTACAATGAGGATGCTAAGTATTAAAGCTGAGTATAATATTCCTCATGAATATTTCAATAACTTCATTGGTCTTCTCAAGGAAACTAATCCAACAGACAATTTATTTCCCTCAAATTTATACCGAACAAAAAAAGTTAGTATTAAACTTGGGTCTCACTGCTATAAAAATTAATTATTGTATCAATTAATGTATGTTATAATATAAGGATGATGAAACAAAAATTTATTGTCGCACCTGTAATGCTCCTCGGGTTAAACTAAACTCGAGAAAACAACGTTATCAAAAGAAAGATGTTCCATATTCCCATTTATTTTATTTACCGATCATTTCAATACTTCAGCGACTCTATGCTTCAATGAGTTCAACAATCCATATGAGATGACATAAGGAGAAATTAGTAAAAAGTGATGTTCTTTCGCATCCATCAGATGCTGAAGCATGGAAACATTTTGAACGAGTGCATGCTTCATTTGCTGTTGAACCCCATAACATAAAATTGAGATTATGTATCGATGATTTTACCCCATATAATCAAGCAGCTACACCGTACTCTTATTAGCCAATTATACTAACACCATACAACCTTCCACCAGAGATGTGTATGACTACTCCGTACATGTTTTTTAACACTTATAATATTTGGACCTCATAATTCAAAAGTAAAAATTGACATTTTTTTGTAACCATTAATTGATGATCTCAAGTTATTATGGGAAGAAGGTGTTCTCACATATGACATATCAATAAAAAAAATTTCTCCTTCAAGCTGCATTACTGTGGACCATTGGCAATTTATCAACTTATGGTATGCTGTCTTATTGGAGCATAGTAGGAAAATTAATTAATTGAGAAGAACTTCCTAGATAATATTTTTAATATAATTATGGATATTAAAGGTAAGAGTAAAGATAATGTCAAAGTAAGGATGGATAGTAAAGAGTACTGCCGGCGAAAAAATTTAGAGTTAGTAACAACAACCGACAGTAAAATAATGAAGCCCAAAGCACCTTACTCTTTCACATCAGAGTAAAAAATATCAATATGTTAGTGGTTTAAAGGTTTAAAAATACTTGGTGGCTATGGATCAAACATAAGCGATGTATTGACTTAAAATATGTGAGGTTATTTGGACTAAAAAGTCATTATTATCACATAATTATGGAGGTTTTTCTTCCAATCATAGTAGGTATGTTACCAGATTATATATCAAATTTGTTGACTGAGCTCAATATTTTTTTCAAAGACCTATGTTCATCTAAACTAAGCGAAGATGCTTTACGAAGGAGCGACGAGGACATACCAATCATCCTCTATAAGTTAGAAAAAAAATTTCCCTTGGGATTTTTTGATTCTATGAAACATCTTTCAGTCCATCTATCTTATGAAGCTAGAGTTAGTGGACCTGTATAATATCATTGGATGTATCTTTTTGAGAGGTAAAACATATTTTTATTAAGTCTCCAATATTTTTGAATAAGTTGAGAACATATATTTATTAACTTGATAATTGTAATTGTTAAATAGATATTTGAACAAGTTGAAGAAATATGTTAAGAATAAAGCACGACCAGAATGATCAATATGTTAAGCATATTTTTCTCAAGAAATCACTCACTTTTGCTCTTACTTTGAGCCCCACGTAAGGAGTACAAGAATAAAGATTGGTCATAGCATGGACTTCAATGTAAAAGAATAATCACATGTTGCACTATCAGTATTTAGAAGTCATGGAAATCCCAGTGGCAAATGTGTTGAAAGATTTCTCAATGATCTAGAAATCAAAATAGTGAATATATATGTGCTACTGAACTGTGAAGAAGTTGAACCAATCTTAGAGTAAGTTCTTCCATAATATGCATAATGAGTAATATTTATTTAAAATACTAAAGTATTATTTGGATGATTTATCACTAGGTATTTTGTAAGTAATTTGCCTCTAATATATTCTAAGGATATTGAGCAAGTTGTTGTAAATGAATTCCTAGCTTGATTCAAATCTTATGTGATCTCATAAATTTTAAAAATTTTATTTAAATTACATCTTATTTAATACTAAAAATACTAATATTTAAAAATATTTTTAGGTACACAACCTTGATAACAATTATTTTGATCAAGGTTTGCAAGCACTAATATGGGATCCAATACAAAAAGTAAAGACCTGATCAATATATATAGTGAATGAGTTCAGATTTCATATCAAATTGTGGAGTGAAGGAAGAAAAATTGAAAATAATGGAGTATGTGTTAGAGGAAATACTCATGAAGAAGATGAGTATATTTATTACGGTATTCTAAATGAGGTTCTTGACCTGAAGTACCCAGGCGAAGATGAAAACTCTGTATGCTTGTTTAACTATCAATGGTATAATCCAATACATAATAGAGCCACAAGGGTTCATCCTGCGTCTGGTTAAGTAGATATAAAATATAATATAAGATACAGGAAGTTTAATTCATTTATGTTAACAAGTCAAGTTTATTTCAATAAATATTCCAGTGGTTGTAGATATAAATAAGATTGGCTAGCTGTCATAAAAATAAAAGCATGAGGCATAATTGATCAACAATATGTTATAGCAACTACACATCAAGAGGATGAGATATCAAGTTATAGGCTTGTTGAAATTGAAGAGATGCCAACTATAACCCCTAATATTAAAATACAGTTAGAAGATGTGAATAGTTTAACTAGCTCATCAAGTGAGAATGAGGATGAAAGTGAAGATACCCTGGAGAGCTATAAAAATATTTCTTATTCTGAATAGTTTTTGTAATTTAGAATTGTCATTTTTATAATTTAGAATTGTACAATTATAGTTTTTTGTAATATTTCATAATAGTTTTTATACTTATATAATTGTACTTTTTGAATTCTAAGTAATAAAAATATTAATTATTATTTTGTATTCTATAATTCTTTATTTTTATAATTCATTAATGTGTATTCTGTATTCTTTATTTTTTATATATTACAATATTTTACTAATTATTTCTTTTAATGCAGATGACTTCAGTTGACGATCCTCCACGTAAATCATTTATCTCAAAGTTTTCTCGAAAAAAGTTGAGTGTTAATCATAATAGACCTAAACAGCATGACAAAAGTGAGGGAGAGAGAGTTGTTCCACTAGTTATACCATCACCATCATCACCTAAGAGTTAGTAGCAATCCCCTAGTGAGCAGGGCCAGGGTCAGTCAGATCCATCTGTTGTTATACCACCACCTTTTATTGGGTACTTCCCTCCTCCGTTGACGAGTCCTCACTTTTTCTCTCTAGATCAGACATATATAACTCCATTCTATCCATATTACCCCTACTATCATCACAAGCTGTAGGTCCATCCACTGTCCCTTACTCTCCTTACCGCCACCCATATTATTACTCATATCCAGTGCAGCCAGAATACGGTGGACCATCTAGACCAGTAGAGGTTGGTGCTGGGGATCATGCAGCCGTAGTAGATAAGCATCAATACATTCAGCCTAAGAGCAATAAGTAAGTTCAGTTTATGTTGTTAAGTTTCTTATATTTCGATATATTATATGTTCTTGATAAAAAAAATTAACCTACAGCTTCAATCCTGCAAGGCCACCTACTCACAAGATTCGAGATATTACAAAGAATAAATATGATGCTCCTTACTTATCATGGAAGAAGATCCCAAAGAAAATTAGGGACATATGGTTTAGAGAATTTCATATATACTTATTTAGCATGAATTTAAATATTTGATTTAATTTGTATTAATATTTTTTGTTATGCCTATATTTTTTTACATAAAGAATTTAGGTGGTTGCCTGAGCATAATAAGAGGATCAGAATAAATTTTGAGAAGAGAGGAGCGACCCATCTTAGGGACATGTTCACGGACATTAGAAAGTTTGGGTAGTATCCAATATGGATTGGAGAGGGCGTATGGGCAGATCTGAGTTCATAAAAATAAGAGAGCAGAATAAGCAGAACATAGCATCTGACTATGGGGGTTAAGGAAGCTCTCTTCATATTGGTGGATCTGTTCCTCATACGGAACATAGATGATAACTAGTAAAAGCCTTAAATTAGTTTATTACATATATTTTTGTTATTATAACTATATCTTATATATTTAGAAAGAGCTTCTTAGTCGGGAGCCAATACCGCTGGAGTTGCATACGAGAACTCACCAACATCAAGCTGACCATCAGTAAGTTGATGAAAAAGCTAAAAAGGCTCATGTGAGTATAATTTTTTTGGAGTTTGAGAATATAAATTTATTATAATAAAACTCATTCTAATATCAATATATTTTATAAATTTATTCTCACAGGATGATTTTGTACGAGCTCGGGAAAGCCGTCCGTCCACTGGTGAGGGGTCATCTTCAGGATCAACCTAGATTTCTGAGTATCATATATGGTCATATGTTATTAGAGGAAGACAGAGGGGAAGGGTATATGGCTTGGGTTCGCAAGGCTATGCTTATGAGGGCAGTTCATTCACCTCAGTATTTTATGATCCTAGTGGAGCTGATGAAAGTGTAAGCCAGAGGGTTGCATCGCTGATGAGAGAGATAAAAGAGATGAGAAAGGTTCAAAATGAGATAAAAGCAGAGCTGTGATCCTACAGAGATGAAAATCAAAAGAAGAAAGAGCAAGAGCAAGAACAACAACATGCATCAACAGACAGCGAGGATATATAGGAGGATTAGTACTCTTTTTTGTTCGATAAACTTATGATGAACTTATTGTAATGAACTTATTTTGTTTCACTTATTAAACTTAGTTATGAACTTATTTGGTTAAACTTATGAACTTAGTTATGAACTTATTTGGTTTCACTTACTGATTTGTTTTAATGAATATATTTGCGATAATTGTTGTGATTGACTATAGTGACGTGTTGCCCAAATTTATGAAAATTGTAATATTTTTTGTGCAGGTTTAGAGTTTAGGGTGAAAATCAATAAAATAGAGGGGAGGCTGTCAATTTTTTTTTAAATACTACATATTTCTAGTGGCTAACCGGCAGTTTGGCCGCCGGAAACTTCGATACCAGACAACTAATTAAAACTATCAAAAAACTATAATCGGCAGTAAATATCGACGGTATGCCGACGGTGTTCGGCGATACACTGGCGACACACCGGCGGTCTCACCGCCGGCAATTCCTTCAGTTTTGACCACCGATAAGCCGCCAGTAAAATCACTGGCGGTGTACCGACAGTCTACTCTATAATAACGATGATAATTATTTCGGTTGTTGAACAGCCGGTACGCCGTCGGTAAAAAAATTGGCGGTCACTGGCGCTTTGACCGTTGGAACCTAACCGCTGGTAAACCGTCGATGAAAAAACCATTGGAAAAACATCGCCGGAAAAGGTTTCTGGTGCAGTTTTTACCAGCAGTTTTTAAATCGTCGACAAGCCATTGGTGTTTTACAAAATCGTCGGAAAACTAATAGTAACCGTCAGAACAAACCGCCGGTAATGAGTGATTTTCCTATAGTGGATGGATTCCTCTCGTCAAGCCGCTCGATTCCACTATAAGCATGTCATGTTTGGAAACCATTTGGTAATCAAAACTATGGTTTGAACGTTCCAAATGTGCTTCAGGTCTTTGATTTAGACTCATTTGGGCTCGAACTGAGTCAAATTTGGTGTTATTAGGTTCGCATTTTGAGTTGTTCAGGTCGATTGTAAGTTTACTGAAATCAGAATTCAGATGATCGCCAATTTAATTTTTAAAGTTTTCAACTTGATTTTTCTTCGAGATTCATGCTCGATCAAGATAATTTTTTGATGAGATATTAATGAAGGCACTATTAAAACTTCTCCTTAAATATAGAATATTATCATGATTTTTTATTCAATTGGATATAATGTGAGAGTAATATCTTTTCATCAAAATTTTAACATATAACATACAAGAAAATTCACAAATATAATGTGTATAACATAATTTTTTTTTTTCAAATTTAAACATTGTTTGAGATGACTTTTTTATTGCATTATAAAGAAGCTTCTTAATACATACATTTCTACTTAACAAATGTTTTTACTAGAAAAATATTTTAGAAAGCAATAAGAAAGTTGTCCCAAATGAAACTCTAACTTCTTGTTGGTTCCACGACAAATTCCTATAATATAATGTTATTTCATAATAAATAATAATTATATAATTTGTTGTGCTATGGGCTAGAATATTTGTGGTTGTAAAGTAGGAAAATCTTTCATCATAGCGTTGCATGAGTATCTAGCTCACAAACATAGAGAATATAAACACCATAAAGTTTTATGTGAAAAACCTGGAAAGGAAAAACCACAAGGCCACACCTAGTTAAAATGAATCATCTAGTGTTTTGAATAGATTATAAATGATTGATTCGTCTTTGAAGTTGAGGACGATCAGATTATAATAGTCTATCATTGGGTTGAAATTAAGTGATAAATAAGGGTCGGATAAAAGTCTAATGATGGTTGATGGCCAAGCATAGAATTAGTTTTAGCTAGTATCCAGGGAGAAGTCCAATGATATCTGGTGGTTGAGTGAAAGTCCGACGATAGCTGGTGGTCAAGCGGAACTCCGAGATAGCTGGTGGTCAGGAAGAAGTCTGGTGACAACTAGTGGTTATGAGGAAGTTAAGTGATAGCTAGTGGTCGGATAAAATTCTGGCGACAGCTAGTGCTCGAGCGGAAGTCTGATGAAATTCGTGCGATAGTCAATGGCCGACCAGTGGTTGAGGAGAAGTCTGATAGCAAGAGAACTTTAATTTTTCTTCATTTCCTCTATTCTTTATATTCTTTCTCTTCCTTAATTAGTCCCTCCTCAATAAAGAATGAGGGGTCTACTAATAGTTTTTTGGGAGTGGCATGACCAGTAAATAGAGCGAAGATCAAGGGCATGTTGGGAGTATTTTGAATGGACAGCTGATATCGACTCCCTCGATTATAAACTATTTATAGAGAATTTGAGTATTTTGAAGATATCAGAATTCAATAATCTTGCACTCATTTGATTCATCTAGTCTAGCCGCTCAATTCGACTATAAGCATGTCATGTTTGGAAATTATTTGGTCATCCAATTTATGGTTTGAACCTTCAAAATGTGTTTCAGGTCTTCAATTTTGCCCCATTTGGTCTTCGATTCTGCCAAATTTTGTATCGTTGGGTTTGTATTTTTGAGATGTTCAGTCCAACTATAAGTTTGATGAAATTGAAGGACAAAGGATCCCAAATTTAATTTTAGAATTTTTCAAATTAAATTTGCCTCAAGATTCATGCATGATCACAATTAATTTTTGATGATATATCAGTGGCCCACCTATTTTTGGACATCAAAGCCCTAGAAGTCCAAACATATATATGTTATAACTTATGAGAAATTTTTCACTTAGTTAAAACTTGAGAATAACTGGGCCGTGACTACAAAGTTCATGATTAGCTCTAGAAGTATAAAAATTGAGTCTGTAACATCGAATTGAACTATTCGAGCAAAAAAATTAGACCAAGATACAACTTGGTATACAAACCGACTGGCTAGAGGGCTGGCCACTACCACCGCGTGCCCGCGCGCCTGCCCACACTCTCACGTTCACGCCATTTCATTATAGTGCCGCTTGGCGTGCCAAACATAACGGGCTGGCTGCGGTTAACTAATAAATAATAATATTTTTAAAAATTATTTATATACATACACACATATATATAGTTTTCTCTTTTTATAATTTTTACTTTTTTTAATTATAAAAATTTATAAAATTTTCAAAAATATTCAAATAATTTAAAATTTTATAGAAGCCTCCCTACGCTCCCCCCCTGCATAAGGGTAGGGGGAAAATGCACCTCTTCTTCTTCTTCTTCTCTCTTAATCTAGTCATCTTACAATAGAGGCCTTCCACTACCCTGAATAGCTGGCATCCCTTATCAAGTTCGAGTGCCCCTCTTTGTGTATAATACTAGTTTTTTAGTTTATTTTTTCTCTATGCCCTCATATTTGTTTTCACCTTATTAGTTTTCCATTATTTTTGATAGGCGGCATCCCCTATTAAAATTTAGTGCCTTTTTAGTGCATAAATCTAAATGGGTGACCACACTTCCCTCAAAAATCATTTAACTAAAGGAGATCAATATCCTTAATTTGAGAATGACAGTGTGAAGAAATCCCATAAGGTGGCAAAAACTAACGTTTTAATTTCCTTGATTACCAATTTTTCTTTGATCATCTTTAAAAAGAAGTTTCACTTCCCTAATGATCTTGGGATGAAGGTGACTAAAAATTCTAATCGGGCATGTTCTCCTCCCCTAGGATACTTGACTGTCTATGAGTTCAGTTTATGTCTGGGCTCTGATTTCCACCACCTCCAAAGTTGATTGATATTTTATTGACATATGGAGCGAGTTTATCCTAGCTCTCATACAGAGTTATATCGATTGTAGTGAGCTTGATTATCTTTTTTAAAGACCATGTAGCAGTGTTAACTCCAGAGTGCTTTTATTAGATGGGTCGATTCACTTGTAATATGTAGGGTCGTATCACATTTAGATCTAAATGGTTGGATATTCAAACTCGAGATACATCAAAGAGCTGGGTTAGTGGATTTTTTTTCGTGTAGAATAATTGAAATCTGTTAGAGAAGAAGGAAAACCTGAAGGATTTATACATTCCTCTTTATGTCGGAGTAGAAGATATATTGAGGATGCTTAATATTCTAGATGTTGACACTCTTCATTATGAAGTACGCTATTTGGGTAAGTATGTAGAAGAAAAATACTTATTCGAAGCTAGATTATCTACTCAAGCGGGGAGGTCTCATGCAAGTTCATGAAGCATCTTCTCACACTTCAAAGGCTCTCTATAAATAATTAGTAAATGATACTAATTCACATGCCTTATTCAAGAATAAGAAGGTATATGAGATTTTAGCATGTACTAGCAAAGGCCACAATTCCTCTCCATCCAAGTTATATATTTCAGAAGATGTTTTGAAACATTAATGTGCTATACATCGATGAGCTAAAGACCTAATGAGTATCCACTTCTTTCTTTTTCTCCTTTTTTATACACTTATAAGGTTATGCCCCTTATAAATATCATTTTTATTATTTCAGTTGCTTTGATGTATGGATCTTAAAGTTAATCTAAATCAATCCTTTAATGAATGGAACAACAAATTTTTGAAGATTAATATCTTCAAGAGGAATAAAAGCTATGATCACAAGACCAATGAGATGAAGGTAGTGGAAAAACAATTAGCTGAATGTAGAGCTAAATTAGCTACCATGGTGACTTCTGCTTCTTTTGTAGAATTAATAGATGGATCGACTCCACATCGATTTGGTGGATGCACAAGTGATGATCAACCAACATATGAAGGATCGGTAGATCTCTAAAGAGAAGATAATATCCCTCGAAGATGAAAATAAGAGATTTTGGAGTCTGATAGCTAAGAAAGAAGATGATATATCAAAGTCCTAACTTGGATCAAGTTCTCTAAAAGCTATAAAAGATTTCAAGAAGGTTATAGCATTTAAGATCATAATTCACTATCACATTTGGGAGGCTTATATATATATTGTCGAAGTGAAAGCTCTGGAGCAGCAGTATATTGAAGAAAGCTTTATCTAAGGCTATTTGAAAAGAGTTCGCCCAGTACATCACAAAATTGGAGTTGAAGTTGAAGGGTTGACACCTAGTGAGGCTTCTGATGACCCCCCTTCAGATTTAGGCAATAATGATAATATTAAAAATGAGTTTTAAAATTTTTTTCTAGTGATGATGAGGTTGTCAAGATTATGCAGTGTTTTTCTTTATCACCAGTTGTATTACTTTATCTTTCTTAATAAGTGTTATATATATTAGATATTTATATTCATATATGATGTATGTGATCTTTTTTATATATATAACAAGGAGTTGTTGATGATCTCTTTTCTTTTATATATGAACTTTTTTGATGTTTTTTTATTAAGTCAAAAGATGAAAATTATTTTAATAAATTCACTCAGCTTGAGTGAATGTAATAGAAATCCTCCTAAGATGTTTGACCTATTTGAGGTTGTTAGTCAAATCATTACTTTTGGACATTAACTTGTATGGATGAGTTCAGATCAAATCCCCCTGAGATTAATCACCAATGATTGAGATACAACAACGATTTTTTATTTCTTTAATCAAGGATAAAAGATTAGATCTTGTTATTTGTGTTTTATTCTCATTATGATCTTTTTGAAGAAGAAGAAAATATTAATAAAGAGAAAACAACTTATCATTGTATTATATAAGATAATATAACAATTTTCCTACTGCAACTTAGGGATGTAAGAGTTATTCATCACTCAACATATAAGAGGTAAATATATACGGGGACTATATGTCATTCCACTTGGAAAAAATATAGGGCACAATCTAAGCAGTATCATCATGACCTATTAATAATACTTGCAAAGATATCCAATGTTCCAAGTTTGAGAGAGTATTATTCCCATCAGTATCCTTTATCTTGATGGTGTCGGTCTTGAATATGGCTGGCACTAAATAACATCCTTCCTCGAATAAAGAGAGTTTATTACATTGGGGGCCTATTCCTACTACCTCAATGCTACACATAACAAGGTCTCCAATTTATATACATCAAGGTTTCACCCTCTTATTATAGTAACGGGAAATTCTTTGGTGGTACATAGAAACTCTGAATGAGGCTATATCTCTTACATCTGGGAGAACATCCAAGTTATTCCTGAGCTTCTCCTCATTATTATACTAAAATTGAATGTTTGAACCCTATGTCTTGGAACTCCAATATCGATTAATATAACTACTTTTGTACCAAAGAAAAGGTTATATGGGATTTCCCTTATTGAAGTTCTAGCTAGCGTTAGTATGATAATCCCAGAGAATATTTGGGAGTTCATCTACCCATTGCCCTGTAGCCCTCCCTAAACGTGTCTTCAACCCTTTTAGTATCATTTGATTTATAACCTTTATATGTTTGTTTTCCTGAGGATGGGCTACGGTTGTGTGCACTAGTTGAAATTTTTACAAAAAGATGTAAATATTTTTCCAGTGAATTGATTCCCATCATCAATAATAATCCTTGTGGAATGTCAAAAATGAAAAATTATATTTTTTCCATAAGAATTATTTGGCATTGGCTTTTGTGATCTTTGTTATAGGCCTTGTCTCTACCCATTTTGTGAAGTAGTTTACAACCATGATGATCTAGTAGCCATAAGAAAATGTCTTATTATATTAATTTCCCAATAGATAAAGAACCATGTACTCTAGAGTAATGAAAGCTCTACACAGGCCAGCATATCGGTGAGATTGGAATGCAATTGACATTTTCGTACTTTTGAGTGAAATCAAGTGCGACATATTTAATTATGGGCAAATAAAACCCATATCTCATGATATTGTAGGCTAATATTTTTCCTCCCAGATGTTCTCTACATATTTTTGAATGAACATCTAGAAAAGTGTAATTGAATTTTAAAGGTGGGAGGCACATGAGATATAGTTTAGTAAAAGGCTTATTTGTACAACTCTCCACTAATAATAGTGAAGCTTATTGCCTGCCTCTGAAGTCGTGTTATAATTATTGGATCTTCAGGTAGTACACTATCTTGTAAAAAGGATAAGATGTGATCGATCCAAGAAGCCACTATTAGTTTGTTGATCAATTTTATGACTCAAGAATCTTGGATACTCGGGAAGTGAATCTCCTCAATATAAACACACTTTATATTGAAGAAGTCTCCATTATTGATGTAGCAAGTTTTGAGAGAGCATCTGCTCGTACTTTTTTGCTCTTGGAGAATATAGGTAATTTGATGTTCATTTATACGGTCCAAGAACACTTTACCATGTTGTAGTATTATGCCAGATGGGGGTCATAGGCATCAAATTATCCCTTCATTTGGGAGATGACTAATTGTGAATCAGTGTGAATCACTAAATTTTATACTTGATAATCTATGGCCAGCTTGAACCCGATAATGAGGGCCTCATACCTTGGAATATTTTTAATTGCAATGAACTTTAGTCGAAGCCCATATTCAAGGATAACTTATTGTGGAGAGATTAACAAATTTTCACCTCATCATCGAAACTACTAATCGCTCCATCGACATGTAATGTCAAATATGGGGGAGAAAGAGAGATAGCTGATGGCTAGTTAGATATGAGAATTATCCATTCAATCACAGTAAGTGATTGAGATTTGATGTCTGGTCCAGGTACGTAGTGGATGTCAAACTTTCCTAGTTCTACTAACCACTTGAATAATCTATCTTACGCTTCTATCTTTTGATGGATACTTTTCAATGGGAGATTTGTATAGACTCTAATTATATGAGCTTGAAAGTAAGGTCGTAGCTTCTGGGCTACGTAGATTAATGCTAATACTACTTTGTCTACTATTAGATAGGGTCCCTCTGTCTCAAATAAGATCTTACTAATATAATAAATAAGATATTATATAATATTATCTTCTCGAACCAAGATAGAGCTAATATTGTAGGTAGAAATAGCCAGATATAGGAATAACCTTTTTCCCTATGTTAGCTTTAAAAGTATTGGTGGCGAAGCCAAATATTTTTGTAGCTACTCAGAGGCTTCTTGGCATTTATTAATCAATTGAAATCCCGAGCTATGAGCACCTCTTAGTATCTTAAAGAAGGGAAGATATTTATCCCTTAAGTGGGCCAGGAAATGAGACATCACTACAATCCTTCCATTCAGCCTCTAGACTTCTTTGATATTCCTCGGGGGCACCATATGTCTTAGTGCCATGATTTTCTCAGTATTGGTCTCAATCCATCGGTGGGTCACCATGAATTCGAAGAACTTTTTTGAAGCGACTTTAAAAGCATGCTTGGTAGGGTTAAGTCTCATGTTATAACTCTATAGCAAGTGGAAGCATTGTTCCAAGATAGAGATATGTTGTGATTTTTTAAGGCCTTTCACTAACATATCGTCGATATATACTTCTATAGTGTATTCAATAAGGTCTTTTGAAAACCCTATTCATGAGGTGCTCATATGTGACTCCATTATTCTTGAGCCCAAATGGCATTATCAAATAATAATATAACCCTCTATCTATTCAAAAAGTGTTGTCTCCTTATCTGTAGGATCCATCTTTATTTAATTGTAACAATAGTAAGCTTTCATGAAGCTTAACATCTGATGACTGGATGTGGGATAGACCAATTGGTCAATACAAGTAAGCAGAAAACTATCCTTCGGGCAAGCTTTGTTTAGATCTATATAGTTCATACACATTCTCTAGGCCCTACTAGCTTTTTGTATCATGATGATATTTTCTAGCCATGTGGGATAGTGTACTTCCTATATAAACCTAAATTCCAAGAGTTTATCAATGTTTATCCTCGATTGATTGCTGATGACCTGTTATAAAATTTTATTTCATTTGGATAACCAGCTTGCACCATTCACTTTTAGGGAGTGCATGATTATTGCCAGATCGATTATAGGCATGTTTGCTGGACTCCATGTAAAAATATCCTGATTTCTTCACAAAAAAATATTTATACTTTTCCTTCGCTTTATCTAAGAGAAGAGACCAAATATGTACAGTTATTTAGGGTACTTGTCTACTATAGATACACAAGTGAGGTCTTTTACGGGAGAAGTCCTCTAAGGGATATCTTTATTTTGGAATTTGAAGTCCTCAATGCTTAAAGTGAGTAAAGGATGCATTTGTGCTTATCTAAGATAGTAGGATTGTGCTACTTATTGGTCCTCTCATACCATACCGATCCCAACAAGGTAAAAAATCTTAGTTTGAGATGAGGAATAGAAGCGATAACCCCAAAAATTGACTAGAGGGATCTTCCAAAGATTGCATTATAAGTTGACTCTAATTTTACCATAAAAAATTGGATTGCATGAGTAGTTTGTTGAAAAAATTCTTCAAGTATAACAAGAAGGCTAATTATACATTCTATTTGTAAGGGTCAATTATCAAACCCATATAGTGGTCTTATAGTGGGTTGGAGTTTTTCTCTAGCAAAACCCATATTGAGAAAGTAGAGTAGAACAAGATATCCATGGAGCTCCCATTATCTACAAAAATTATTTTGATGTTATAACACAGGTTGTCTATCCCTGCATTAATAATGAGTGGATCTTTATGAGGGATTTTTACTTCCTCAAAATTTGAGTTGTCAAAAGTAATGGAGCGATCAATATGAGACTTCTTTTGCATCGGTTCTTCATTTACTGCCAATAAGATTTGATTAGGCAGTAAGGGGCCTCCGACTATTATTTTAATCTCACCAATCATTTGATGATTATTCTATAGTTGTTTTTGCCAAGGTTTCCCCCCAATATGAGGAGTGACCTTATGACCAGGTAGATTTGAATGAACTGTCAAAGGTGGCCTTGTTGAACAAGTCTTTCAATTTTATCTTTGAGCTACTTATATGCTTCAATGGTGTGTCTGCAGCTACGGTGGGAATGACATTATTATATATGATTTTCTATATTCGGCTTCAAAGGATTAAGCCACTTAATATTTTCTTCATCTTGAATGGCCATTAGTACATTTGCTTGAGATGCATTGAGTGGTGTATACTCTTCTTATCGAGGCTCACATCTTCATAATGAGGGTCAAGGAGGTAGGTTATTGTTCCCTTATTTTTTTGCTATGAGGATGAGTAATCCATCATAGGCACATTCTTATATTTTTTTTGGATGTTTGCTCAAATTATTTCTTATAAGCATTGAAGGCTTAATCTACTAATATGTGTGCCTCCACACGATGGATTAAGGTGGTATATAAACAAACTATGTCTTGCATAAGCACTAAGTAAAAGGGATTTAGATAGAGGCTTCAAAAGAAAACTCCTCTTAGCAATTCGAGATTTGCCCATGGAATTTGTCGAGCCTCATGAAGAATCATTGAAATTACTCCTTAAGTGACTCACCTTTATTCTGATGAATCCCAAAGAGGTGAAAAGAATCTTGAACAATTCTTTGATTGATAATAAATTATTCGACAAACACTTTGACCAACTTTATGAGCGTGGGGATAATTTTGGTCGAAAGTGAATAGAATTATGTTCGAGCTTTTCCTTTGAGGGTAGTAGAAAAAACTTGGTAGATGAACACATCTGAGGCTCATTGGATATACATAATATCCTTTAGTGATCAATATGCTCATAGGGGTCAGATGACTCGACATAAGAATCAATGCTTCATAATTTAAAGCCTGCTAGAATGGGGTGTTGAAGGATGGTTTCAGTTAGAGGAGATAATTTTTGAAAGTCTTAAGGATGAACGGACTACCTTATACCTCTTAAAGGAAACTCTTCCCTAACTAATCACCTCAGTTTGTCTCCTGGAGTGTTGTGTGGGGTTTCATCAATATGATTTTGTACTGATCCTTCAATTGCAATTAGAGGTACATAAGTTGGTCAACCTACTCAAGAGAGATTTGCAGAGCTTACTATGTCAATGTGGCCAATATATTTATGTGATGGGGGATAAATCCTTAATTGAGAGAGAAGGGGTACTGCTTGAAGTTGTTCATGTAGGATGTCCCTAGTTAGTGGTAAATTATGAAAGAGATGAATCTCCTCCTTTTGTGCTAATATCGGCTGTCAAGCTCCCCATAGAAGTTGAAGGATCTCCTTTTGAGATTCTTCCATTTTTTGGATATGGTTTTCTATTGAGGGTCCCGAAGTCCCTTCTCTAGCAGAGTTTTGTCCACCATGATAAAAAAGAGACAGATGTCTGACGTCCTTGATTCATAGATTAAATTTCTAAAATAGTACGAGTTGGAGCGGGAGGCTCCAATATTATTATTACTACATATGTTGAACATTGAATTGGTGCTTTGGATAGTGGGATTGGATTCCCATAGACAACGCCAAACTATTGTGGGCTAGAATATTTATGGTGGTAAAGTAGGAAAATTTTTTATCTTAGCATTGCACAAGTATTCAGCTCACAAACCGTGAGAATAAAAAACTAAAAAAATTACGTGGAAAACCCATAAGGGAAAAACTATGGAGCCACACCTAGTTGAAATGAATTCACTAGTGTTTGAATAGATTACAAATGATTGATTCATCCTTGAAGTTGAGGATGATCGGATTATAATAGTTAAAATTTTGGTTGAAATCTAGTGACAAATAAGGGTCAGATAAAAATCCAATAATGGTCGATGGCCAAATATAAATCAGGCGTTAGTTGGTAGCCAGGTGAAAATTCAATAACAGCTGGTGGTCGAGCAGAAGTCTGGCAATGACTAATGGTCAGACATAAGTTTGATAATAGTTGGTGGTTAGGTAGAAGTTCAATGACAACTGATGGTCAGGTGGAAGTCTAGCGATAATAGGTGCTTGGATGGAAGTATGGCTAGGCGGTGGTCAAGGAGTTGGGTTACAAGAGAACTTTGATTTCTCTTCCTTCTCTCTCTTCATTCTCTATCTTACTTGGTCCCCCTCAATAAAAAATGAGGTGAATATTTATAGTTTTTTTGGAGTGATAAGGCCAGTAAATAGAGAGAAAATCAAGGACTTGTTGGGAGTGTTTTGAAAGGACGGCTGATATCAACTCCCTTAATTATAAACTATTTATTGAGTATTTGAGTGTCTCAATGATATCAAAATTTAGAAATCTTGGGCTCATTAGATTCATCTTGTCAAGCCACATAATTCGACTATAAGAATGTCATATTTGGAAATCATTTGGTCATCTAATTTATTATTTGAACATTCCAAATGCCTGTTGAATATTAGTTTTGGACCCATTTAGGCTTGGATTGGGTTGAGTTGAATTTGAGGTCATTGGGTTCATCTTTTTGAGATGTTCAATTTGACTATAAGTTTGCTGAAATCGGAGTTCAGATGGTCTCGAACTTAATTTTAGAAGTTTTCATCTTAAATTTGCCTCGAGATTCATGCCCGGTCTTGATTAATTTTTTATGACATATCATGTTGAAATATTAACAATATTAGAGAAAGTTATTAAATTAGCTCTAAATTAAAATTTTTTAGACATGCGTAGAAATAAATTAAACTTATAGAATACATGATTCCTTTAAATGGAAATTATGAGAAAGGTAAACTATGAGATCTAGCTTAATTGAAATAAGTTTGCTAATTTGAGTTATGTATTGTAAATGATGAATCTTATAGTAATTTGAGAGAAGTTTAATACAATATATCATATAAAAGATGGCTTACATGATAAATAGGAGGAGCTTAAATGCTTAAGAGTTCAAATATTTAAAAAGTTTCAACTCCAATAGATTCTTATTCATAAATATTGAAAAGTTCTTATTCAAACAAAAGTCATTTTAACTCAACTCTAAAAGAAAGTACACTCTAACAAAACTGAATATGATGAAGAGATATGAAATATATTTTTACTTTAAAATTATATTTAAATAATATAAATAAAAGATATAATAGTAATGAAAAAATAAACTAATATTTTACTGCATTAATGCAAATCATAATAAAAGTCATCAATGAAGAATGGATGATAATATATGAAAAGGGAAACCAAAGAAATAATTGCAGATATAAAGTAATCCATCCCAAAAGAAATATAAATAAGACTACTACTTTAAGTTATCTCATCAAATGAGATCCTAATGCTAATAAGCCTACTTATGTGGTGATAGTCCACCAGTCACTTCAGTAGATCCTATTATAAGAAAGTTTTACAATTAGTGAATTTGATAAATAGAACCCAATAAGTAACACTTATCTATTAAAGTAAATTGATAAACACTTAGGCATGTAGCATAACAATAAAATATCATGAATCACTATATAACAATAGGTAATTAGTGTCATTCTATAATAAGATTATGACAATATTGTAGTGTATAAATAAAATAAGTCACATATCTTGAAACAATTTATAATAGTTACTCTAATCCTCACTTCCTCTCTCCTCTCTCCTCTCTCCTCTCTCCTCCTTTGCTCTCTTCCTTTCTCTCCTTTCCTCTATATTCTCTCACCTTGCATGCATATGAAATGGATGACGGGTTGAGGTGATGTGAAACGCCTTAGAATCATATTTAAAAGAATTACCTATTTATCATTTTAAGAATATACCATAGCTTATTTAAAATATCAGTATAAATAATAAACTAAATTCAAATACATCAAGATATTTTGCTAAAATAAAATATCATTTACACTAGTTAGGAGATCACTATAATCACTAATCTATTATAAATTCATTATTATAAAAGAATAAAAGAAAATTCAGAAAAAAATCTAAGAAAAACCTAAGGATCTCTACCAACCTCACTCTAGCTAGTCATGACCCATTACCTGACATGAAATTATTAAAAATCCATATAATGAGCTCAAAAGCCAGCTAGTAATCTAAAACTCACTAAAACTTTCAATGCAAAGACTAAAGAATCAATATGATATGCTTAGTCTAATGTAATCATTAGCTGTCAATATTGTTAATGACCAAATATTATCAATAAGACTCAAAATGATTAATAATAAAAGAAGGGAATCACTAAAATGAATCTAAAAAATAATAATTGGTAAAAAATTTAATAAATTAGTAAATTAACGATGCAAAAATTATTCATAAATGCTAAAATACATATCTTATCAATTCATATGCATCATCTATTTATGTATTACCAATGTATTCAATACTATCAATGATATAATATATTTGTTAATGTCATGAGTGCTATCAATATATGCAAATATCAATGTATAATTTAGCAAGGCAGGACATATAGCTTTAATGTGGTGTTTTCAACATCTTTTACCCCATCTAATTATCAATTAGTCATCAGACATATCAATTATAACATATCCAATTAATCAATTATCATTTTTGATTGATCAACTATCATTACAGGTAGCTTCATTGAATCAATAACGAGTCGTCACTCTTTACTGTCATCATAATCGATCATCTATTATAGGTTACAACCGGGATAACACCACAAATCATCTTTAATGGAAAGTCCATCAGCCACCTTCATGCATAATATATTATGTTTTAATAGTTAAACCATTTTATAGTGTTAATAACTAGTCTTTTTTATGCAAATGCCACATCAAAATGGAATGGAAAATAATTAATTCTATTTAATACAAAAAATTAATAATCAAAATAATTAAAAAAAATGAGATTTGAGCTACTACAATAAATAAAGGAAATCTCTGAATAAAATTGATAAACAAAAAAGCCCCGAACTACCTTCTCTCTCTTCCCTCTCTCCTCTTCTATAAAGCACGATGCTGAAATTTAGATTTTTCATTTTAAAAAATAGATTATTACAATCTACCCACATTAGAAAAATATAATCCTTGACATTTTCCTTAAAGATTCGGGTGCAAAATAAATACCAAAAAATCTGTAAAACTAAAACTTAAATCAAATCAAAATAAATTATGAATTAAAACTTATCAAACTCAACCAATTAAATACAAAAATGATGAATCTATAATACCCAACTTCTACTACACTCATAAATCAATTTTTATATCTCTAGTTACAATCTACACTATAGAAAAATGCCCTGTTACCAGCAGACTAAAACAGCTGTTAACAATCAAAATCAGTTAGAAATATGAGCTTTCCAATGATTTTTTGGCGAAAAATGATCTGATAGTAATTAGCGCATCGGAAAGTTTAACTCGGTAAAAATTTTCTCCAAAAATGTTACTTGTAGTGTTTTCGGCAAAATATTATGGGAAACTAGTGCCTTTTTTTGGCATATTTAGGCATAGTTTCCGACGACAATTCTAGCAAAAATTGTATGATGGCATTATCGTCGGATAATCCACCGCCTAAAAGCCGTTAAATTGGTATCGATGGACTTTACCGTCAAAATATATGTCAGAACTTCTGGCATAAATATACGTAAGAAATCTCATTTTAATTTTATCTTATCGTATTACTGACAGTGTTTCCAGTGGATAATCCGATGGAAACCTGTAGCATAAATAAAAATAATAATCTTCTTTCTTTTGAAACTAATTTTCTCAATATAATCTGCATAGAAAGAAATGCAATACTATATACATTCAAACATAAACCTCTAATCAAGAACATCACCTAATTATTGAATATAATATATACACCATAACAAAAATAAGAAGAATATTAAAAAAAAAATTTAAATAATAAAAAAGTCAAGATTTTTAAACAACAAATAAGTAAACAAGTCTAATAATACATAATTATAGATATCCACATCATTAAAATAAATAATATCTACTCTTATTCAGCCTCCTCCTCTGCTGATGTTGTACTCCTCCCACTCATCCGCTCCCTCATCTTTCACATTTCCTCTAACATTTAACTTTGTTGCATATGCATCTACCTTTGCATATCCATCTATTGATGCATCTACATCTGCAAATCAGCTTATGCTTTTCTTACGTACTCTAGCTCGACTGTAAGGGAAGCTATCTATTGGGTATGTAAAAACTTCTAGGTATTTGCAGAGAAATTGGAGCCACCAGATGTCTGCCCCTCGCATATATAGGCTTGCAAGCCTAAACTATATATTCTATCATGCTGCATTCCTCCTACCACTAGTGACTATATGTGATAGTCAGAATATTCTCCACCAGAAGAACCTTCGCCTGTTGTAGCCTAGCTCTCTCAAAGCCATGTATACTCCTCCTATGAAAGTTAATAAAAATTTAAGCAATTTATATATGACATAAGAAAATAAACTTATATACTTACATAGGCTCTTCTCGCTCTCTCATCAACCCATTATTGGTCCACCTACCATTTATGGATATGACATGTAATTCAATAGGGGTTGGTTCTCTACCCATCACCTTTTTCTATAATAAATATATATTAGTATTCATATTAAAGTAAATTATTAAAACATTTTAAATTCCTTACCAAATGTCTTATGTGCTCAGTATATGGAACATAAAGCCTGGTATGAAGGGAATGCCCCCAATATCAAAAGCTTTGTTTTGTCTATTTTGATCCCTCCTCCTACTATAGTCTGGGCTAACCCAAGCATTGTTCAACTTAGTACACTCTCACCAATCCAGAGTGGTCACTCACTTGACTTTCTAATGTATGTACACATGTCTCTCTTGCAAGTCAATCCACACTTCTCAAAATTCTTTCTAATTTTATCATTATGTTGTGGCAGCCATCAAAAGTCTTTCAGCATTTAAAAATATATAATAAAAAATATATATTTTTATTAGCTTATGAAAATAAGATATAATACATAACATAATTATATAATAACTAACCTCAAACAATCTAAATCATGTATGTTACTTCTTTTAGGACTTTCTTCTAAGAAATATAAGGAGCATTATACTTGCTTCGTATTATATCCCGTATTTTATGCGTTGGTTGCTTTGATGAATGAAACCTGAAATAAATATGTTCATTGCCAAAAAGTTTATTCAATTTTATATGCATGTTTAAAATATAATTAGTATATACTTGTCACCATCAGGTTCAATCAACATGCGACCCTTTATCGCCTGCTCTATTGCAGCTAGGGTGGAAGGTCCACTTGTAGCAGGCTGAGGTGGTGGTGGGGGATAATATGGTAGATATGGATATGTAGAAGAGCCACCAAGAGAAGGTGGGGTTGGGTAGTGGGGGTAGAAAGGAGTACTCTACGTGACATCCAATGGAGGAAAGCATGGGTATGATGAGTAAAATTTTTACTTGATGCAAGAATAGGTAAAGGCAAGCTAGGCTGATCCTGGGTAGTAAGCTAAGATGAAGAGGTGCCCTCAATCTGTATATATAGGCCTGTTGGATGGGCCAACAGTTACCTTCTTCATGGGCCTACCAAATATATTCTTTATCAATCCTCTTTGAGGATCATCATTATTACAAATTTGATTTCAAGAAATATGATTTTGATGATAGCAAACATCTCATTTTTCCTACGACTGCCTTACCTACTAACATTTCAGGTTCGCAAGATCGAATTACAAATCAAATTAGCTCGACATTGGGTAGATTAGAACTGAGTCAGTTTGTAACATATGTCAAGTGTATTTTACCATTTCTTGAGTCTATTGTAAAAGTTATGGATTTTGATGCTAAGTAACCTTGTACATACATACTTCGGGAAAAATTCTATCTATTTGATTAGAGTTTTTTTATTTTCAATCACATCGTCTGAGACAATCCAAAAATTATCCTGGATGATTTGTTAAAAATAAAAACCCTAATTAGGGCATCCTAGTTAAGATAGTCACAATTAAGTGAGTTATCTTAGATGATATTATCATCAATCAGGATGATAGGCTCAAATAAAAAAAAATCAGCTGCCATATCTATTTAGGCATCTTTTATTTTTGGACATCATTCAGGACATCATCCTGGACAATGCAGCATAATTATGCTTAAATTAATATGGTAATTAATGAAATTAAGTAAGGTTTGATTGATCGATCATATCATCTTAAAAAATCTCCAGATCATCCTGGTCAATCCATTAACAAACCTTAATTCTTCCTAGAAGATGTATAATCGGCCTGGTTCCATTCAGAGCGATGCTCTGGATGATATGCGTTGAAATGAACTAATCATCCTGGAGGATCGAGAGATCAGCCCAAGCGATCAAGTTATTTTTACATTGTTCAGGCATCCATTCATGGTGATGTTCTGGAAGATATTCATCACTTTGTGCTAATTGTCCTGGGCAATCGTGCGAACATCCTAGACGATACAATAAATTTTTCATTGTCCAAACATCCATCTAGGGTAATATGTTGGATGATATTTGATCGATTAAACTAATCATACAGGACAATATTCGATAGTCTTGGATGATATGAATAAATTACCTTCTGATCGTCTAATCATCCTGGTTGATTGAGCTAAATTTGTATTGATCGTACATGATGATATTCAGATCATCCTAGATGATAATGTCGGTTTGTTGCAATTAAGAGCTATTCTGAAGCTTTTCTATATAAGACCTCTTATTTTACCCAAGAGTGTATCCTTTGTTGTTGTCTTGACTTGAGAGAGCCTAGAGGAGAGGGAGAGAAAGGGAGAGGGAGAGAAGTACTTGTAAGGGGGAGTTTGTGAGAGGTTTCACAAAGGTTGCTCTAAGCAAGGATCTGAATCATCTTCTCTGGTCATCGTCCCTATTTCTTGGAGGTTCAAGAGAGGTATACTTCAGTAATCGATCAAGGTTCTCTTCCTGATTTGGGAAGAAGTGAAAGGAGTCGGGTTCTCTGCCTCACCGGTGTTGGTGGAAAGGAGATTTGTAAAGACTTCTCTGCCTTACTATGAAAGCAAAACGAGAGTCACTGAGTTTAGTGCAATACCTAGAGTATAGGCTCTGGGGAGTAGAAGTAGGTCAAGTTGACCAAACAACTATAATTTGATTGTACACATCATTAGCAAGATATTTTAAGTTTTACATAAACTCTTCTTGATGTGCTAGTGGTATTGATGTAGTCTTCTCAATAACTCCCTTAGGTTTGGTCTTCATAACTATGAGTCAATCTTATTTAACGCGTACTCTACTTGGATAGTTAGCAAAATAAACATGGCTTGCCTTACTAGCAATGATGAATGGGTCAAACTTTGAATATCTCTTACCCCACTTAACTTCTGTTATACCATAAAGCAGATGTATTCTTGTACCTATATTTTATACTGGATCAAACTACTCATAATTGAATAGATACACATTATTCCCATAACCAGGATATTCTAACTCTAATATTTCTTTTAATATCCCATAGTATTAATAATCATCACTTATATATGTATTTATGTTGCGAATTTGGATTCAGGAATTATAATTTTGATGATAGCAAATATTTCTAACATTTCTATTTTTTGCGACTACCTTGCCTACTAACATTTCAGGTCCACAAGGTCAATTGCAAATCAAGTCAGCTCAAGATTGGGTATATTAGAATTAAGTCAGCTTAAAATGTACGTCAAGTGTCATTTACCTTTTCCTGAGTCATTTATTATAATGTGGGTCCTGGTGTTAAGCAACCTTGCACACACACACACACTTAGGGGAAAAAGTTTGACTGTTTTAGAGTTTTTTTATTTTGATCATATCATCTAGGATGATCCCAAATCATCTTGGATGATTAGTTAAAAATAGAAACCACAATTAGGCATCCTTGTTAAGGCATTCGCAATTAAGCAAATCATCATGGACGATATTAGCATCATCTAGGATGATAAGCTCGAACAGAAAGAATCAGCTTCCAGATCTATTTAGGCATATTTTATTTTTGGACATCATCCAGGACATCATCTCAGATGATGAAGTGCTATTATGCCTAAATTAGTGTGGTAATTAAGAAAAATAATTAAGATTTGATTGAACGATCATATCATCTGGGACAATCGCAAGATCGTCCGGGACGATCAGTAAAGCAAACCTTAGTTTCTTCCTGGATGACCATAACAATATTCTAGACGATGTGTATTATTTTTGCACTAATCATCCGGGACAGTCCATAATTGTTTTGGATGATCAGTTATTTTTCCATCGTTTAGACATGCAATCAGGGTGATATATTGGACGATATTTGTCATTTTGAACTAATCATTTAAGACAATCGTCAAATCATCTAGGACATTCAATTTACTTTTCCATCATCTATACATGCATTCAGGGCAATGTTCTATATGATACTCAATGATTTGAACTAATCGTATAGGACGATCCATCGATCATCCTAGATGATAATGTTGATTTATTATAATTAATATCAAATTTGGAGCTCTTCTATATAAGACCTCTTATTTACCCAAGATTGAATCTTTTGTTGTTATCTTGACCTAAGAGAGCCAAGAGGGGAGGGAGAGTAAGGGAGAGAGAGAGGGGATCTTGTGAGGGGGAGTTTGTGAGGGGTTTCATAAAAGTTGCTCCAAGCTAGGGTCCGAGTCATCTTCTCTGATCATCATCTCTAGTTCCTTAGAGATTTGAGAGAGGTTTACTTTAGCAATTTATCAAGGTTCTCTTCCTGCTTCAGGAGGAAGTGAAAGGAGTCGGGTTCTCTGCCTATTTTAGGATGATACAAAATGAGTTGGGTTCTTTTCCTCACCGGTATCGGTGGAAAGGAGGTTTATACAGGCTTCTCCACCTTGTTATGGGAGCAAAAGGAGAGTCACTACGTTTAGTGCAATACCCGGAGGAAAGGCTCTAGGGAGTGGACGTAGGTCAAGTTGATTGAACCACTATAAATTTATATGTGTTCTTTCTTATTACTTTTTATATTAAATTTATGTACTTTGATTTTCTTGTGGTGATTATTGGTTTGGTTTAAGATTATATTTTTATTTGAGAAGTTTTTAAAATACCAATTCAACCCCTCTATTGGTTATCATTGGGCTAGTTCACAAGGACTTAACATCCCTAATGAACTTTCAAGTAATATCAGAGCAGGATTCATAAAATCAAGTTTTTGAAAACTTTTTGAATTTTGATCCATGGCTAACTCTGGTAATTATAACACTGCGGAAGGGTATTATATTATTCGACCACCTTTGTTTGATAGTATTTCTTTTAATTTTTGGAATACTCACTTGTCTACATTTTTACAATCTATTGACTATCGTATGTGGATGCTTGTTAAAGAGGGTTATTCACCTCCATCACGAGAAATTAATGGCATTAAAACTGAATTTCTTTTTATTAAATAGACTTTTGATGATATAAATTTAGCACAACTGAATGCAAAATACTTGAACTATTTTTATGCGCTTTAAAATTGGTATATTACATGTGTGTTTCAACTTAAGCTACCAGTAAAGAAATTTGGGATAAATTGTGTATTACTTATGAATGAACAAATGAAGTTAAGCAATCTCTATTTAATATCTTATTGCATGACTATGAACTTTTTTTTATGAAACCTTCTGAATTAATTTCTAAAATGTATACTAGGTTTACTCAAATTATCACCTCACTGCATGCATTAGGAAGAGAACTCATAAATTATGAAAAAATTAATAAGATTTTGAGATGCTTGCCTTCTTTCTTTGATGTTAATATTACTACAATAACTGAATCTAAGGATTTGAATACTTATTCTATTGATAACTTACTTGGATCACTCATTTCTTACGAGCAAGGTGTGAACCAAAGACAACTTAATACATGTGAGAAAAAAGAAAGAAAAAATTATGGCGCTAAAGGCCACTGCTTCTTTCGAGTTTGAAAGCAATGATGTTGCCTTAATCACTAGGCAATTCAAAATCTATCTAAGGAAGAAGAAAATACACCATCAAAAGTGGAATAAAGGTAAGAGTAGTAAAAATTTTAAGAGTTCTAATAATATGATTTGTTTTGAATACAGGAAGTCGGGACATATTAAAGCTGATTGTCCTACACTTAAAGCTCACCCAAGCAAGGAGAAGGGTGAGGAGAAACCCAAGTTCAAGAAGGATAAAGCAGTTCTAAAAAATGTTCTCGGCAGATTTTGCATTGGACTCTTCTAAGACTAAAGCTGAAGAGGAGACAACAAACTTGTGCTTGATGGTGGATGATCATCTTGGTCAGAGTGACCAAGAGAGGTATGTGGATTAACCTACAAATAACTACTTGAAGTTTCTGAACAAATTCATGCATCATATAGGAAACTTAAGAAATTGCATGCTAGTTTGAAATTAGAGTTTTTAAATTTACAAAAAGAGCATGAAGTTATATTTAAATATCACTCTACACTTAATAGCAATCACATGATATTACTTGATGAGTTTGATGAGTTAAATAAAAAGTATTCTGAGTTAGTCATTGAGCATGATTCATTAAAAGCAAAACTCATAGCTTTAGAAAATGATAAACCATCATTTCATGCATCACAAAACTTTAAAATGAAATATCATCACCCGAGTAGATTAGTAAACCCTTTTCCTGGTGTTAGATATTTTTCATGTGGCGTATTACGACACATTTCACATACTTGCATCATTCATCATAGCACATGTTGGATGTGGAGATCCAAATTATATAATTCATAACATAACATACATGCATTACATTCCTCTTTCCATAAGAAGAAACCCAAACTTGTTTGGGTTCCTAAATCTGACGTTTGATGATTTAGTAAGAGTGCTCTCACAAAAATCCTCGTGAGAGCATGTGGTACCTGTATAGTGGATGCTCATGAAACATGATTGGACATGCCAACTAATTCATTTCATTGGAGTCCAGAGCTGGAGGCAAGGTTAATCTTGGAGATAATACCACTAGGAAAGTGATGGGCTAAGGTGTAATCAGAAACTCCAATAACCTTTTGATTGAAAATGTTTTGCTTGTATATGGACTGAAACACAACTTGCTCAGTATTAGTCAGCTTTGTGATAAGGGCTTCATCATAAAATTTTTAGCAAATACTTGCATTATCAGCTTAAATAATAACACTATTTTACATAGAAAGTGGATCAACAATGTTTACATGCTTGACTTAAATAATATTGAATGTGCTGGTTCATTTTGCTTAAAAATGGTCGCTAATGAGTCATGGTTATGGCACAAGAGGATATGTCATGCTAGTATGAAAACTCTTAAAAGAGTGACCAAGAAATACCTAATTAAAGGTGTCCCCAAGCTTAAGTTATCTAAAGACCACATGTGTGATGCCTTCTAACTAGGGAAGCAAGTCCAATCCTCTTTCCACTCCATTAAGAATATTAGCACCTCTAGGCCTTTAGAAGTCCTTCACATGGATTTGTTTGGACCCATTAGCACTGCCATCTTGGGAGGGAAAGTCTATGGATTTGTGATTATCGAAGACAACTCGAGGTTCACTTGGATTAAATTTCTATCTCATAAGAGTGAGTCATTTAATGAGTTTAGATCCTTTTCCACTTAGATTCAAAAAAAGCTAGGTTGTGAGATCTTGGCCATCTATATTGACCATAGGGACGAGTTTGAAAATGAGAGATTTGGAGACTTTTGTGAGGATAAATGGATTAGCCATAACTTCTCATCTTCTAGGACCCCTCAGTAGAACGAGGTAGCTGAAAGGAAGAACATGACCTTAATTGAGGCCGTTAGAGCCATGCTTGCTTAGTATTCACTTCCAAAATACTTTTGGGCTAAAGCGATAAACATAACTTATTATGTGTTGAATAGGATGAATGTTAGAGCCAAACTAAATAAGACACCCTATAAGATTCTAAAGGTAGGACAACCAACCTTTCCCACCTCCATATATTTGGCTGTAAGATTTTTATTCTTAATAATGGGAAGTAAAACTTAGGGAAATTTGACCCAAAATCTGATGAAGGAGTGTTCTTAGGATATTCAAGTGTTGGGAAATCCTTTAAGGTGTTTAATAAAAGGACATTGGTGGTGGAGGAGACTACTCATGTAAAATTTTATGAATCTTATCCTAAGGAGTCTAGAGTTGAGGATGAAGATAATATTTGAGTGATTTCCCAAGGAGTTGAAATTTGGAGAAGAGAGTAGAGCCCCTAAACATAGAGGGAGTAGGTGAGATTGCCCAAGGAGTAGAAAATGTAAACCTGGAGAAAAGGGTAGAACCTTCACACACTTTTCCTTGAGATTGGAGATATTCTTCAAGTCATCCTAAATAACTGATCTTAGGAGACCCTCATGAAAGTGTTAAGACTATGCATGGACTTAAGAAGGAAGTAAACCACTCTATCTTTATCTCAATGACAAAACCCACCAATATCAATCAAGCCCTATCTAATGAGTTTTGGATCTTAGCCATGCTAGAGGAATTAATTTAATTTGTTATAAATGATATTTGGGAGCTTATAGAAAGACCAAAAGGGCAAAGTATATTTGGAACCAAATAGGTCTTTAGGAATAAGATGAATGATTCTGTTATGGTGGTTATGAATAAGACAATATTGGTGGCTAAGGGTTACAATTAGATAGAAGGGATTTATTTTGAAGAGACCTTTGCCCCTGTAGCTAGATTGGAAGTCGTTAGAGTGCTACTTGTCACGACCCAACCCGACCAGGATGGATCCCGCTCGCATCGGGCCGCGACAGAGCCAACAAATCCAGGATCTGGCTTTGGAATTTACTTCAGAACTTTCTTCCAAGCATAACACAGACAGAAAAACACAGAGCTACTATAAACATCCAAACACAACGCAGTTCATCTATCTTTTCTTTCATCAAAATAATCATATACAGATACAGTGCATGGCTTCAGACGGAAAGAATAGAACAGAATAGAAAAGTCACGACTGTACAAAAATCAAAAGTATCAAGTACCTAATCACAGATCAAACTCAGAACGTCTAGTCCATGACCTCCTTCCCTTTCTCAGAACCTGAAAACCACGCAGAAAATAAGGATGAGCTAACAGCTCAGCAAGACATCAATCACCAATCAAAATCATCAGAAACTCACATCAGAAAAGTATCCGTACAGAAGTCGAACAATCATACAGAAATCATACAACAAACAGAACAGACAACAGTTCAATCATAATTAAACATCGAATACGGAAACTGAAATCATATTATCATAAAGCTTTCATGTCACAGAGCAGACAAAATCATACGAAATAATCAGAGTCGTACAGAAATTAGAAACTAGATAAAATCACATTAAAGCTTTACGGAACAGATAATTTCAGAACATAACTTCCTTCCAGATGTCGGAACTTCCCCTTATATCTCCCTTGTGCTTATAGCACCAGAACTTCCCCTTATGGCTCCCTTTTGTGCTTATAGCACCAGAACAGAACAAATATATAGAATTTCAGATTTCAGAACTTCCCTTTATGTCTCCCTTCCCGGACCCATACAACAGAATCACAAAGGTTTCCGGCCCCTTATAACTCCCTTCTGATAGCATACAAATAAACAATTAATGCAAATCATCTCATTTCAGAAATTCAGAAATCGTATGAAAATTCAGCGGCATAACGACAGTATACAGAATTTACATAAAATTCACAGATCTAAAAATTTACCAAATTACCACAGAACATTCACAACAATATTATAAGACTTTCATTGTACTGATAAAACATTTTTCAACATCCTGATAATTTGTAGTTCAATTAAAACACCGTAGAATCCAAAATGTCCAGTACAAATCTTCCAGAAAATACTCAAAAAGTGCATAATTATCATCTCAGAGACATACCAAAAGTTACGCGGTAAAACCTTTGTCAGAAGAAAATAATACCAGAAATTCGCTAATGGGAACAAAATCCGAAACAAAAAATGCGTCAAAAATCTCATTTCTGAAAATTGAGAAAGGCGGAATGTGCCTTACCTCGAGTCAATCAACTTCTCTAACTGTCACAACGGACGAAAATAGACCGGAGTCGCTCAAAAATCCTCTTTTCCTTCGTTTTTCTCTCTCATGGACGTCCTTTTCTTTCAAAAAATATCTCATTTCCATATATATGAAGACTGATCGTACCGGACGATCGTAACTTCGTCCCGGACGATCTAGGCTCTGGACGAATTTCGTCCAAACAAAATTAATTATCGTCACGGACGACTGGGCTCTGGATGATTTTCGTCCAGATGAAATTAATTATCGTCACAGATGACTTGGCTCTAGACGATTTTCATCCAGACGATCCAAATTTCGTCCAGACAAACCATGCAGCCAGAAATATTTTCCTGCACAACCTGTACCGATCGTCTCGGATGATCTAACTTCGTCCGGAAGAACCTGGGAGCAAAATGGTCTTTACAATCTCCCCAACTTCAAAAAAATGTCGTCCTCAACATTGCCAAACCAAAACTCAGTCAGAAAAGATACGAATTTGCTTGCCTCATGTCTGACTCATTCTCCCAAGTCGCTTCTCTTGCTGTTCAGGGCTTCCACTGAACTTTAACCATAGGAATTTGTTTACTTCTTAAGTTACGAACATCATAAGCCAAAATCAACTCAAGTTCTTCTTCATACCTCAGATTCTCCTGAATCTCCACTTCATCTGCAGACAATTTCTTTCCATAATTAGATATCCACTTTCTCAAAGTAGATACGTGAAAAACATTATGCATATCAGACATCTGATTAGATAGTAACAGTCTGTAAGCAGACTTACCAATCCTTTCAAGGATTTCAAACGGTCCAATATATCTTGGACTAAGCTTGCTCACCCTTCCAAATCTGCTAACTCCTTTTATCGGACTGACTTTGACATACACAAAGTCACCAATCTGAAATTCAACAAACTTATGCTTCTGATTGTAATACTTCTGTTGTCGATCTTGTGCAGCTTTCAATCTTTCTTTAATCACGTTGATTTTCATAACAGTTTCATCCACAAATGTAGCACCCATTTCTTGTCTATCTCCTACCTCAGTCAGAGTCAAAGGTGTTCTACACTTCCGGCCATACAAAGCTTCATAAGGTGCCATACCAATACTGGACTAAAAAATATTATTATAAGCAAATTCAATCAAAGGAATATGATCTTCCCAGCTTCCTCCAAAATCCAAAACACATAATCGTAGAAGATCTTCCAGTACCTGGATTGTCCTCTCAGACTGTCCGTCAGTCTACGAATGAAAAGCCGTACTGAAATGCGACCTCGTACCCAATCTTTGTTGAATACCCTTCCAAAGTCTGGAAGTAAACCATCCATCTCGATCAGATACAATCACTTTAGGCACACCATGTAATCTGACAATCTCCTTCAAATATACTTGTGCCAACTTATCCACCGAATCCGTCTGCCTGATCGGAAGAAAATGTGCAGACTTCGTCAATCGATCCACAATCACCCAAATGGCATCGTGCCCTTGCCTTGATCGAGGAAAACCCATGGCAAAATCCATCGTTACCTCCTCCCATTTCCACTTAGGGATAGGCAACGACTGCAAAAGACCTCACTAACTGGCAGGCTTCACATTTCGAAACAAAATCTGATACATCCTTTTTCATTCCTGGCCACCAGAATAAATTCTTCATGTCTCCGTACATCTTGCCACTTCCCGGAAGAATCGTATAGCCTGAATGATGAGATTCGTACAGAATCTCTTTCCTCAAATCTCCAAACATAGGAATCCACAACCTGTTCTTGCAGAAGATAACACCAGAATCAGAAACTCGAAGTTCAGGTTTCTTACCAGATTCAATCTGAGCAATCAACTTCAAATAATTGGAGTCTAACTTCTGAGCTTCATGAATCTTTTCTTCCAGGGAAGATTGAATGTTCATCTGAGTCAAAACACCAGAATCCGCACCTGTAGAAGAAATCACCTCTAACTGTAATCTTTCCATATCTCGTATCAGATACTCATCAGAAGTGAGCTGAATACCTGATAATCCAGAAGACTTCCTGCTCAGAGCTTCTGCTACCACATTAGCCTTGCCAGGCTGATACTGAATTGTCACGTCGTAATCCTTGATCAACTCAAGCCACCTTCTTTGCCTCAAATTCAGATCCTTCTGAGTGAATATGTACTTTAAGCTCTTGTGATCTGTAAAGATCTCACACCTAACGCCATACAAGTAGTGACGCCAAATCTTCAAAGCAAACACAACTGCAGCCAACTCCAAATCATGCGTCGGGTAATTTTTTTCATGTGGTTTTAACTGTCTCAAAGCATAAGCAATTGCCCTATCATGCTGCATCAGAACACAGCCCAAACCTTTCAGTGAAGCATCACTGAACACCTGAAATCCTTCCGTACTTGACGGAAGTGCTAACACTGGAGCTGAAGTCAAACAATCTTTCAACTTCTGAAAACTAGCCTCACACTCCAATGTCCAAACAAAAGCTATTGACTTCTGAGTCAGTCTCGTCAGAGGCGTAGAAATATGAGAAAATCCCTTCACAAATTTTCTATAATATCCGGTCATGCCTAAGAAACTATGTACCTCAAATATCGTAATAGGACTTGGCCAATCAGCAACAACTTGAATCTTCTAGGGATCAACAGAGATACCTTCACCGCTCACCACATGCCCTAGAAAAGAAATGCTCTTCAGCCAGAATTCACACTTGGAAAACTTAGCATATAGCTGATGCTGCCTCAAAGTCTCCAACACAATGCTCAAATATCTGGCATGATCTTCCTTAGAAGCAGAATACACCAGAATATCGTCGATAAAGATGATCACAAACTGATCCAGATACTCCTTGAACACTCTGTTCATCATATCCATGAAAATAGCAAGTGCATTGGTTACCCCAAAAGGCATAACCACAAACTCGTAGTACCCATACCGAGTACTAAAAGCTATCTTCAACACATCTGTTTCCTTCACCTTCACCTGATAATATCCAGATCTCAAATCAATCTTTGAAAATACAGAAGAGCTAGAAAGTTGATCAAACAAGTCATCAATCTGTGGTAATGGATATTTGTTCTTGATCGTGACTTTATTCAAATCTCTGTAATCAACACACATACAGAGTGTTTCGTCCTTCTCTTCACAAATAGTACGGGTGCTCCCCAATGAGAAACACTAGGAAATCCTCTATCCACCAACTCCTGGAGCTGAACTTTCAACTCAGAAAGTTCCTTCGGTGCCATCCTGTACGGAGCTTTCGATATCAGAGTTGTACCCGAGAAAACATCAATAGAGAACTCAACATCTCTATCCGAAGGTAAGCCAACCAACTCCTCAAAAAATACATTAGAAAACTCCCGTACAACCGAGATATCAGAAAGAGAACCCACCTCTAGGTTCATATCCCATACAGAAGCCAAAAATACCGGGCAACCCTTCTTCCACATTCTTCTGACTTCCAATACAGAAATCAGACAGGATAGAACACCTCGTAATCTTTGGAATACACATCTTTCTCCATTCATAAGCAAGCTCACTTGCTTCTTCAAACAGTCAATCTAAGCCTCATACAGACTCAGCCAATCCATACCCAAAATCACGTTGTAAGAAGAAATTGGCAACAAAATCAAACTCAATTTCCACTTCTTGCCAGAAATATCAATCTCACAAAAACAATACTTCTGGGTGATCAAATTGCTTCCAGGCGGCAAAATAATAGAAAGAGAAACTAATAACAAAACAGAATCCATACGCAATGCATCAAAACAACACTCGGAAAGAAATGAGTGACTGGCTCCAGAATCAAACAAAACACGACAGGGCTGATCAGAAATATAAATCATACCTGTCACCACATCCGGAGCGTCTCGAGCCTCCTGCTGACTCAAACTGTACACACGTGGCTGAATAGGGCTGAAGCTACTGAACTAATAGGCTCCCTCTGACTACCAATGGGTGGTCTCCGTGCCACAGAGCTCGAACCACCACCTCTACCATTAGAGGATCCTTCAATCACAGTGCGTGGAGGAACAATCCTCGGCCTTCCTGCTAAACCAACATGTCTAGTATCAGATCGGAACTCAGATCGTCTATCAAATCCAGCCTGTGGACACTCTGCAATCCGATGTCCTGGCTGACCACATCTGAAGCACTGACCAGTCATCCTGTAACACTGGCCAAAATGTCGTCGTCCACAACTTTGGCACACAGGTGCCCCACTGATAGATCCAGAACTGATCGTACTAGTAGTGGCAGTACCAGAGAATCCTAACTATCCACTCATCCTGGAGTCTCCGGAAACAAATCTCCTCTTGCCAGAGGAACCACTGCTAGAAGTATCACTCCCGAACCTCTTCCTACTCCCAGTCCACCGCTGCTGAGTATCCATCAGATCATTCTCTATCAAACGAGCTCTCTCCACAAGCTCAGAGAAATCAGAAATGTGAAATGGCACTAGGGGCTGCCTCAGACTATCTCGTAGTCCCCTCAGAAATTGATAGCACTTCTCAGCAGAAGTACTCACCAACTGCGGAGCATATCTGGCTAAAGCAGTAAACTCCGCCTCGTACTGCATCACAGTACTGCTTCCCTGAACAAGTCTCAAAAAAGTCTCATGCATCTGCTATCGTGCATAAGGAGGTACAAACCACGATCGGAATTCCTCAGAAAATTCTTTCTAAGTAATCAACGAATTTAACTTCCCTTGGAATTTCGCCTCCTGCTGGCCTATCCACCAGCGCTCTGCTTCCCCATCTAATAGAAAAACTGCCAACGGTACTTTCCTGTCTAAAGGATACTGCATACCGTCAAAAGTCTTCTCTAACCTCCTCAACCATTCTTTAGCTGCTCTGGGCTCAATAGTGCCCTCAAACCTCGGAGGTTTCAATCTCAGAAACAACTGCAGATGTTTATTTATATCCTCATATCGCATAGTAGAGGCTCTACTCTGAGTCTTGCTCATCATCTGAGCAACCAATGTAGCAAACTGAGAAAGTGTATCAGAACCGACCACTGGGATAACACTGCCCACTGGAGCTTCCTGACTAGCACTCTGCCCATCTGTCATATCAGGGTCTGGCGGATCCATGATCACATAGAAAACTAAGCACAAAATAACAGAATAAAAATCCAAACAAACCAAAACTACCCCAGACAGACTCACAGATCACTTCCTATAGCTCTGTCTTACAATCCAAATTCCAAAACCATTGCTCTGATACCACTAAATCTTATCACGACCCAACCCGACCAGGACGGATCCCGCTCGCATCGGGCCGCGACAGAGCCAACAAATCCAGGATCTGGCTTTGGAAATTTCTTCAGAACTTTCTTCCAAGCATAACACAGACAGAAAAATACAGAGCTACTATAAACATCCAAACACAGCACAGTTCATCTATCTTTTATTTCATCAAAATAATCATATACAGATACAGTGCATGGCTTCAGATGGAAAGAACAGAACAGAACAGAAAAGTCCATGACTGTATAAAAATCAAAAGTATCAAGTACCTAATCACATATCAAACTCAGAACGTCTAGTCCAAGACCTCCTTCCCTTTCCCAGAACTTAAAAATCACGCAGAAAATAAGGATGAGCTAACAGCTCAGCAAGACATCAATCACCAATCAAAATCATCAAAAACTCACATCAGAAATCACATCAGAAAAGTATCCGTACAAAAGTCGAAAAATCATACAGAAATCATACAACAGACAGAACAGATAACAGTTTAATCATAATTAAACATCGAATATGGAAACTAAAATCATATTATCATAAAGCTTTCATGTCACAGAGCAGACAAAATCATACGGAATAATCAGAGTCGTACAGAAATCTGAAATCAGATAAAATCACATTACAGCTTTACGGAACAGATAATTTTAGAACAGAACTTCCTTCCAAATGTCGGAACTTCCCCTTATATCTCCCTTGTGCTTATAGCACCAGAACTTCCCCTTATCGCTCTCTTTTGTGCTTATAGCACCAGAACAGAATAGATATACAAAATTTCAGATTTCAAAACTTCCCCTTATGTCTCCCCAGACAACGGAATCACAAAGGATTCCGGCCCCTTATAACTCCCTTTTGATAGCATACAAATAATCAATTCATGCATATCATCTCATTTCAGAAATTCAGAAATCGTACGAAAATTCAGCGGCATAACGGTAGTATACGGAATTTACACAAAATTCACAGATCCAAAAATTTACCAAATTATCATAGAACATTCACAACAACATTATAAGACTTTCATTGTATTGATAAAACATTTTTCAACATCCTGATAATTTGCAGTTCAATTAAAGCACCACAGAATCCAAAATGTCCAGTACAAATCTTCCAGAAAATACTCAAAATGTGCATAATTATCATCTCAGATACATACCAAAAGTTACGCGGTAAAACCTTTGTCAGAAGAAAATAATATCAAAAATTTGCTAACGGGAACAAAATCCGGAACAGAAAATGCGTCAAAAATCTTGTTTATGAAAATTGAGAAAGGCGGAATGTGCCTTACCTCGAGTCGGACAACTTCTCTAATGGTCACAACGGATGAAAACAGACCGGAGTCGCTCAAAAATCCTCTTTTCCTTCCTTATGTTAAACCAAGCTTGGAACCCAACTTTTTAGTCTGATATAAATCTATAGGAATTATGTTAGCTACTGGATTAGTTTCCTTAAGCAATCCAATGAAATAATTAAAACATTCATGGGGCATATTATATTCTGCCTTGTTGCTTAACATTTTAACAGCAATGGATAACTATGAGTGAGTGGTGCACCCCTTCATATTGGTTGTTAAGAAGCATGTAACCTTATTTAGTGACTCTTTTTTATATTATTCAAATTTTACTCTAGTTGCATCATGAATTAAGTCCTCATGATCAGGTCGGATATTTTGTTCCTCGGCTATATTAGCACTTATCGATAATCGAAATATTGTTCATAGTCACCATGAGAAGTCCAATACCAATATTCTAGAATGAAACCTATATGATATAGATCAATAGTTACATCATCTAGGCTTAGGGGCACCTGATTTTTATTTTTAGAACATGAGCAATGAAACTTTCTATCTGAGATAAACTTGGGCAGTTAATAAGCTATTTGAATGAAAAAAATTACCCCCTTAATGAACTCATCCATTAATGTCTTTTATCCTTGCACCAATTTATTATACATCCAACTTCTTTGAGTTCTAATATTCATAATATAACATATATATAATATGGATATATTAGATAATGTGACCAAAGCATCCTTTATTTATAAAAAATACAAAGTCTTAGAGTGATCAAAAGGTCATCATTTTATGTGAGCAAACCATCCAAAGCGACTCTCTCTAATCTTATCTTCCACTGGAGCTACTCCAACCTTCATATATATGCTACTTGATAAACCTAAGTGTATAAATATAATTAACTAGACAAATAACCATTAACTCTTATAGGCATGTTGTGAAAGTCTAGGTGTTCATCATACAATAATCATAATAATGACATATTGACACATCAATAAATTCACACGAGTGAAGGGCACATCTATGTAGTCAACACAATACAAAAAATTGAGCTTAAACTATGAAGTCAAATGCTATCACATGGTTGGTTGGAAAGTTAAAGCTCAAAGATAGCGAAGTTACAAGCAGCAAACTCAGTACTCATAAGTGGGATGCACGAGTACGCACACGATGGACATGCCATGTAAGATGCTAAATACGAGCATATTTAGTGTAAGTGCAAGAAAATGAGTGCATGGGAATGATTATGATAAACATAATGCAACACTAAATGACTATCAAGCTCAGTCCTTAGACTCCTTAAATAGTAGATAATAATTTTGCACTTAAAATAGAAAGAAATTGAAGTTAAAGTTAAAAAAATGCCAAATAACATGCTTATCATAGTTTATTTATTCTTTGTTATGCATGCACAAAACATCTCATTAAGAATTGACTTGTTAAGATATCGATGATTACCTGAAGGCGGTAAAAGTCAGAGAGGGCGGTTGTATTTGGGGTAGCTCTCAGATGCGAGCCAAGATAAGCGAAGAATAGTGCAAGTTCAGCAGATTTGACGAGGGTCCGATCGTGTTCAGGGTTTGGTAGAGTCAATGAAGGTTTTGGGGTCACACCAGTTTTGAGGTTCGACAGAGTCGATGAGGTATGGTCACCATCAAGGTTTAGTAGATTTAGTGAGAGTTCGATGGTGTTCTAGTTCAATAGAGTCCACAAGAGTCCAGTCACATTCGGAGCAGCTAAGTGATGCGAAGAAATGAGATGAAAGACGGCAGAGGGGTAAAAATAGGGCTCTTCCGTCGCATTTTCTAGTAGATTGTCCGTTAGTAAGATCAACAGCAAAAAATGTGCCAGTATAAATTCATAAGTTTAAGTAAGCTGGTGTAATTTTTGTCGTTAATTTGGCCAGTGAAAATTGACATAATTTTGTTCAAAATTTATAAATTTTTTGATGATAAGCTGGCAAAATCTATGTTGGTATTCCTACGGTGAAAATTCTGTCAAAAAGTATGCCAACAATATACCAATGTATATTTTGCCGGTTTTGTTGTCTCATTTTTTGGCGTCTTTTTCTCCTATGGAAAATCTGATGGTAATAGTGTGTTTTCTTGTAGTGTTAATTCTTTCAACAACCACTTTTATACGAATTTGTAACACCCCATAATCAAATTTGGAAGAATTGTCAATTTATCATTTTAAGAATATACCAGAGCTTCTATAAAATATTAATATAAATAATAAATAGTAAAAGCAAGTAAAATCATACATATCAAGATATTTTGTTATTCATTTAATAAAATATTATTTACACTAGCCATGAGATCATTGCAATCACTAATTTATCACAAGCTCCTAACTACAGAAGGATAAAAGAAAATGCAGAATAAAATCTAAAGAAAACATGAGGATCTCTATCAACCTCACTCGAATTGGTCCAGACCCATTCTCTGACATGAAATTATTAAAAATCTATATAATGAGCTCAAAAGCCCAGTAGCAATCCAAAACTCATCAAAGCTTTCAATGCAAAGACTAAAGAATCAATATGATGTGTGTATTTCAATATAATTAATAGGATTAAATGTAGTTAATAATCAAATATTATCAATAAAATTTAAAATAATTAATAATAAAAGCAAGGAATCACTATAATGAATCTAAAAAATAATAATTGGAATAAAATTCAATAAATCAGTAAAATAACGGGTTAAAATTATTCATAAATCATTAAAGGAATATATCTTATCTATTCATATGCATAATCTATTTATGTATTATCAATGCATCAAATACTATCAATGATATTAATGTATATGTCAATGTCATCAATGTTATCAATATACACAATAATCAATGTATAATATTTTAGCAAGGTATGACATCTAAGTTTAATGTTGTGTTTTCAACATCTTTTACCACAACTTATTCTCAGCTGGTCATTAGTCATATCAATGATCACTTATTCAATTAATCAATTATCATTACATATGGCTTCATTGAATCAGTAAAGAGTCGTCACTTTCTACCTATAAGCGTAATCGATTATCTATTAATGGCTACAATCGGGATAACATCACAAACCATCTTTAAACAAAAGTTTATCAGCCCACCCTCCTGCATAAGGTATTATGTTTTAATAGCCAACCCATTTTATAATGTTAATAGCTAACCTTTTTTACCTATATAAATACCACAATCGAAATGCAGTGGGAAATATTATTATGTTCAATATAAGAAAATTAATATAATAATCAAAATCATTAAAAACTAAAATGAGATTTAAGTTACTTATAACTAATAGAAAAAATATTGTGAATAACATTGATTGATGAAAAAGCCACAAATAACGTTTTCTCTCTTCCCTCTCCTCTACAGCAAGGCACGACGTTGAAATTCAGATTTTTCATTTTAAAAAAAATCATTTCAAAAATATTTTTAGATTATTACATGATGAGGGTTTTATATAGATATTCTTTTATATATTTATTAAAAGAATGATTTTTTTGGACCCTAGTCATGGCACTATTGACACATCGCTATTACGCTCACTCAACACTTGTAAAACCAAAAGCTTAGCAATGCATTGCTCTATAGACACAACACTACAACACTCACTCAATCAAGATTTAAATTTATAAGAAATTTTAGTGAAATTAAATTTAAGTTCATTGAGCTAATCACCCACCAACACTCATCATTGCATATAATCTTGACTTCTTTATTATGCTCATTTGTTCTCCCATGACAGTCCATGACTTAACTTAAGACAACAACTCTTAACCAATATGCCACTATATTACCCATCAAACTCGATGCCAACTCATAATGAGCCAATCATCATGGAGTTCACCCATTATGTTTCTCACCAATACCATATGAACATTGTCTCACTCACCCAAAAAATTAATCCTCTGCACTAACTCTCTCACAAATCAAAGGAAGACATATATGAATAGTATGGTGTAGCATTGTACATGTAATCCTTATCGCATTTTTTTTAATCTTTTTTTTTTCATCTGGCCCATTTTAAAGCCTTACAAGCCCTATAAATAATGTGTGATGGCAAAAAAAAAATCTTTAGAAGAGGTCCATTGACTAGCTATTAATTTTCTACATATTTGAGATCACTAATTGTGAAACCCCTTAGGTAAAAAGAAGCTAAACTCTTAAACATTGAAGTGTCTTTTGATACAATGGTTAGAATTTCATTAAAGAAAACCTATAATTAAGCATGCCCGTCCCAAAGAAATCATGTGAAGGGGACCTTCTGGAAAGTTACACCAACTAGACAAAATTGGGAATATGGCTTTTAAAACTAGATCAAATCGGCTGGTTCAACTGGTTCAACCACGAACTGGTCCGATGGGTGGTCCAGTTGGTTGAAAGAACTGTTAGATATAAAACCAACAAAAAATCGGTCAAAAACCCAATTGAATCGAGAAACCTCTAAAATATGGTGAATCTCGCCCATCCATCTATAATCAAACCCATATAGGGAAGTATCATCTCGCTCGTCTACCCTAAATATGGCATTCCTCTCATATTCGGTATTTCAAAGACTCTAAGAAAGAACATGAGATCGAATAACTCCTTCATCCACAAGCAGAAGCCGAAGGACTCATCTAACCATTCCAACCGCCAGCGTACGACATACCATGAGATTTTACTTTTTTTTTTCATTTTTTGGTGTTTGACAGGATTTAATTCAAATCATGCCTAAATTTGGCCTAAATCCTGCATCCAAATAGGCCCTAGTTTTGTAAGAACCACTAAAAAAATCTTAATTCATCATCAAGCTCATATGCATTAGCTCTATTCAAAGATTCAGCCCTACACGACTGTAGCTATCTGTCTGTACATACAAATTAGGTAAGCCATCAATTTTTTCTATTTTTTCATATTAAAAGTGTATTTTGAAATAGGCCAAAGGTTTTTATGCCATGTTTTATTTATAGCTTTAATTATACAATTTTGCTAAAGAACTAAAAAGATCAAACAAGGCTTAAAATCAACTAGCAAAAGAGCACCTATTAAAGCATCTGACATATACTAATTTTCTCACATACCCCGATGTAAAGTGATGTAATTCTAATGAAGAATCTAGAATTTATGATGTTATTAATCAAAAGTGCCCAATTTCTTATATTTTTAATCTCTAACATTTATCATATAATCTTTATAACCTTATTGTATCACACTTTTCTATGTCAAGTCTCTAGTATGTTATGATTTTAAAAGCATCAATTTTATACATTGCTTCTAAATTGCTTTTCAAATATCTAGAAGACTACATTCACTAAATTTTGGATTGTGTTGGAACTTCTTCATTAATGCATGCCATTAAAATATATAGGTTTTACCATAATGCATGACCACCCATATGAAATAACAAATTAAATATGAAAGTTTGACTGTAATGTGTGTGATGTCCCAGAATCTAAATTAGAAGAATTATTCATTTATCATTTAAATAAATAACAATCAAAGCTATCTAATATCATCTATTAATAATAAACAGTAAAATAGATTTTACAATTCAAAACATCAATGTTCACATCTATATTCATTTCCAAAAATCATATATAATACTCAAGATCTACACAACTATATCCAAGGTTGTGAAAATCGGACCGGACAATGAACCGGAAGAATGAGAGGTTCATGGTTCGACCAGTCGAATCGGGGTCGAACCGGATGACGTAATAAATAATAATATAATTAAAAGTAATAAAATTAACATAATAATAATGACAATTTATTCATAAAAATTTTATAATTCTAAGAATTTTTAGACTAAAAAATAAATAAAATTCATACATATATAATATATTACATAATTTTAAAATTAAATATAAATAATTATTATATTTATGCTATATATTTAAATATAAATAATTATTAATTTTAAATTTAAATATAAACAATTAAACATCTTCAATTTTTTATTTTAATTTATATTTCATAAAAAATTAGTTTATATATAAATATGTATATATTTGATATAAATATTTGCTTTATGTTATATATTTAAGCATAATTTACATATATAAATTATATATAAATTTTACATTATAAAACTACATTTATAAAGTCATACAATATTATTTTTTAAGATTTTTATTTTCTATCATTTAATTTTGCATTTATAAAATGTTTTAGAACTTTAAAAATGATAAATAATTATTTTTATTTGAATAATTATAAAAATATAATTAATAATAAATTTAAGAAGTTTTAAAATTATTATGATGATTTTTTATTTGAATATTCTAAAAAACAAATTCTAACAAATTCTCATTCAAACAAGTCTAATGCACACATTGTTGAATGTTGAAACAAAAAACAACTAGTTCTTTAGTCCCACATCACTTAGGATTTCTAAGTTGTGTTGTTTATATACCTTTCATTGTACCCATAGTTTAAGAGCTTTCATGGTATTATGACATCATGTGAGATAGATTATTTATATTTAATTTACTATATAATATAATAAAAATTTTGAATCATATTATTAAATAAGATATATAATATTTAAATTAATTTAATACTAATTAAACATTTTATATAAAAATAAAATATTTAAATATATTATTAGTTGAACCGGTCGGTTCTTAAAAAACGGTCCGGTTCAACGGTCGGCCGGTTCAACCGGCGGTTCAAGCCGGTTTTGGCCGGTTCGTTGTTAGACCAGTTCTTAGCAAGGACCGAACAGGTTGTAAGACCGGTTCACGGTTGAACCGGTCAAACCGGCCGGTCCGGTCCAGTTTTCAAAATAATGAATACAAAAGAAAAGCTAAAATAAAAGAAAAGAATCTGAAGAACCTTGACCAGCCTCACACCTTTGTTCGCCTGCCCTGACCTAAAATCATTTAATCACATATAATGAACTTAAAAAGCCCAGCATGTAACCAAAACCTATAACTGAAATCAAAGAACAACAAAGGAGCAATATATATGTTAACAGTCAAATCGTAAAAGTTACATTCATATGATTATTGAATCAATGCAAAAATAATAAAACTCAAATACATTAGTAGTAAAATCTATAAATAATAAAATATAATAGTACAAAAGCCAATAAATTAGTAAACTAGTATGAGTGTCAAATATATAAAGCAATCATCATATCCATAATATTAAATAATAAAGAAACCAAATAAAGTATTAAATCAAAATATTAATAAAGATTAGTAAAATCTTGTCAATGCAATTAAATTATATAAAAGTGTACACATGCTATCCAGTTATTCTATATCATCTACTTAATATATCATATACTTAATATCAGTATAGTGAATCAGTAATATCGAATAATATCAATATCTAAATCAGTAACAATAATAATCTAGTGGTAGGAGTAATAAAATAATAGTAAATTCATGTAGTAACTATAAATCCATATAATAATAAGAATAATACATCAAAACGTATATTTTAGTAGTCACACTAAACAAGTAAAAAGTCTTGGCTATCACAATATTTTTTAATGTTGGTATTAGTATTAGTAAATCATTGGCTCAGTAAATATAGTCGCCACTCTTTGCTCGTCAGTATAGTAATAATCTCCTTATAACTCCCAACCAGTGTATCATATGAATTAGTAGAGGATAACATCAAACCACTTTATTTAAAAGAAAGCTTGTCGGCCCACCATTCCTATATAGGTCAATCAGTCTCTAGCCAACAGGTCAACCAGTGTTTACTTATTTGTTTTACATATGCATATTATTATCACAATACTATAATAGAAATAATGACCAGGTATTACTCAAGCACTTATCCACATCCATTTTCAATGCAATGCAGCAAATAATACATAATTAAGCTTAATTAAGAAGATGTTAAAATGTCATAATGGTATATAAAAAGAATCATATCAGACAAAAAATACATATTATAAAAAAGTATTAAAATACTAAAAATTGTAAAAATTATATTTTAAGACTTTTATTGTTATACACTATTATTTATAGATGTTAAAATAAATTTTTGGATAAACAAAAATTATTGTATTTAAAAAATTTCTTGGTGAAAATTTAAAATAAATAATCAAAATACTCATAATCATAATCTCTATAGCATATAAAAAGTTACGCGGTAAAAGTTTTACCAATATAAAATTATTCGCATTTTTTGGAAATAGAAATATAAATTTGATCAAAAAAATACCAAAAATATAAAATCCTTGAAATAAAAAATAGGGTAAAGATTTCTTAGAACGAGACGAGTAAAAGTTTCCAACAAGCCCGATCGATGAAAATTGAACCGCGGTCTCCAAATCTCAATTTTCTTTTCTCTCTCCTCACATTCTCTCTTAAATTCACATTTTCATTTCTCTGTTAAACCAAATGAATAGGATAGGCTTTTAAAACATTTTAGAGTTTAAGTGACTTAAGATATTTTCATTTAAATAATAATTTAATATTATATTATTAATTTAATTATTTTTTTAGTATAAAACTAAAATAAATTATTTTAGGACTTAAAAAATTATATAAAAAATTCATAAAATAAATCATAATATTTAAAAAATATTATTGAAATTAGTTTGCGAATTGGAGACCTGACTATCCTAAAATTCTCACTTGTACCGATATGTACAAAATTCTTAAGGATTTTTACCAGTGCCAAAAAATATGAAAAAAAATTTATAGTAAAATAATACAATCAAAATATAATGGCAAAGATGGATTGTAATTTATTTTTATAATAAATCCAAAAAAAACATTTACCTGGGTTAAAATACGGGTTATTATAATTTACACATCTTAAAAAAAATATTTTCCTTAAGAATTTAGGTATAAAATTGATATAAACCAAATTCATATCAAATCACAAATCAAATCAAATACAAATACAAATCCATCAAGAAATCATATAGTCATACAGTTCATTCTATTACATGTCATTCAATTATACATGTAAACTAATCCATCATAATCTACCCCTTGTATTTAACCCTCAATTATTCCTACAGCTCTGATAATAATAAATTCTTCTAATAACTATGTTATGATACTAATTATGATGCTCTAAGATCTAAATTAGAAGAGTTATTCATTTATCATTCAAATAAATAATAACCAAAGCTATCCAATATCATATATTAGTAATAAACAAATTCTATAATTCAAAATATCAATGTACACATCTATATTTATTTCTAAAAATCATATATAATACTCAGGATCTAAAATTATCATAGCAAAATTTAAAATAAAAAATAGAACCTAATGTTCGTCTGTCCTGACCTAAAAACATAATATATAATGAGCATATTAAAAACCTATAATTAAAATTAAAGTTTACACATCATAATTATTATATTTATATGATTATTGAATCTATCTCAAATACAGTTGTTAGAATTATAAATAATAAAATATTAAAGTATGAATGCTAAATATCATGTCAAATCTATAAAACATCATCATATCCATAGCTCAGTAGATAAATCAATAAATCATATCAGTAAAGACTTTTTATCAATGACATCATATACACATTATCCAGATATCATGTGCTCAGTATATCACATGCTTAATATCAATACATTGAATTAGTAATATTGAAAAGTATCAATATCTAAATTAGTAATAATAACAATCTAATTATAGGAGCAGTAGAATAATATAATAATAGTAAATGCGTGCACTAACAATAAATCCATATAATAATAAGAATAATACCTCTAAATATATATTTTAGTAGTCACCCTAAATAGGTAAGAAGTCCTATCTATCATGGTGTTTTTTAGTGTTAGTATTAGTATTAGTAAATCATTGACTCAGTAAATAAAGTCGTCACTCTTTGCCCATTGACACAGTAGTAATCTCCTTATAACTTCCAACCACTGTATCACTGTTTGATTGAAAAATGTATGTAGTTTTGAAAAAATTTAATTTTCTTTGGGAAAATATTAATTTTAAGAATTTTAAAATAAAACACGTCATTATAAATAATATATCCTCTCGGGAGGTGAACATATCATTTCCTAATGGGTTCAAATTATAAAATTTTGAATTCATCCTAATTATCTTAGTCAAACTAAGAAAAGAATCACATATGACCCCTGAGGGTCAAAATGAAATTTAATTGAGTATTTGACTAAAATAGTCTAGATAAAGGGATCATTAATTTCATATTCAAAATTATGATAAAAAGCAATATTGTTGAGTCTAGTGAATAGGTTGTTAAACCTAAGTTAATGTCCCAAAGCTACCAAGAGGGGGGGGGGGGTGAATTGGTATTTAAAAATTTTCCTTCTTTTGATAAATTTAACTGAAATTAAACTTTAATGAATTTTTATAAAAAGTTTTTCAACCACAATTTTTTAAAACACAAAATTAAATGCAGAAAATAAAAAGTAGTAAAATAAAAAGACACACGATTTATAGTGGTTCGGTCTAAACCAGACCAACATCCACTCTCTAGAGGCACCCTCTGAGTATTACACTAATACTAATAGTGTCTCTCCTTTTGCACCCACAGCAAGGTGGAAAAGCCTTTACAAACACTCTTTTCACCACTACCCAGTGCGGCAGAGAATCGTCATCCTTTTACACTTTCACTAGTGTTGGTAGAAGAACCGTTGTCCTTTCACACTTTCCTAGTGTGGGCAAATAACCCTTCGTCCTTTCACACTCTCCTAGAGTGGGAAGAGAACCCTTCATCCTTTCACACTCTCCTAGTGTGGGCAGAGAACTCATTCTTCCTTTCACACTCTCCTAGTGTCGGCAGAGAACCGGATCTCCTTGACAGATCTCTTCGCAAGAAATCTAGAAGGAAGAAAGAAAAAGAGTGAAGTAATCTCAAATCACAAGTAGGAAACTATCCTAATGTGAATCGTCCTGAATGATTTTACTTAAAGTGTCAGAAATGATCCTAATGTATATTGGTATGAACTATGTTCGTACACGCTCATCATCTCCGTACGAACTATGTTCGTTTGGTATTAAAAGGTTATTACATAGGTCGATTCCCAAAATTTTATAGGACGTAACCAACTGACGTAAGTCGGTTTAGTTCGTCCTGGGACGAACAGGTTTCATCTTGGGATGAACAGGTTTCGTCTTAGGACGATGTTATACAGAGAGTTTCGTCCAGGGATGAAAATTTATTTTGTCCTGTACGATTTCATACATGAGAGCTTCGTTCAGGGATGAAAATTTATTTCGTCCTGTACGATTTCATACAGAGAGCTTCATCCCGGTACGAACCATATTTTTCGTCTGGACGAACAGTGCAAGGTGAGAATCCTGAGACGTTCGTCCCAGGATGAATATTAACATCGTCCTGGACGATTAGGACTTAGAAAATTTAAAACCCGCCTGTTCGATCCAATGCTCTTCCGAGGGGTTAATTGACATGATCGTCTCATACGAACCAGGTTCGTCCCGTACGATCAGTTTACAATAATTGTCCCCCAAGAATGTGTGTTGTGATTTTTCACTCAATTACAATCACTCCCTCTTATTTAAAAACTTATAATTTACAAATGAATAATTTGAAGTCTTCATCGTTTGGAGTTAATTTTCCTAAAATGTTAGTACACACTGGAGCAAAAAACAAATCTTCCAAAAAGTGTTAGGAGATATATAAAATAATTATATTTGAAATCATCAAAATAATACAAGTTGCAAGAATGTAAAACATGTAAATAGTAACTCTCTCTACAATCTCCCCCTTTTTGATGATGGCAAAATAATTATTGTTTGTAGGATTTCAAGTTCTAAGAATCTCCTAAACTCCCCCTGAATTGATGAACTTATGAAAATAAGGAGGCATTTGAATTACTTAAAAAAATTGTTTTTCAAAATTTTTATACAACACAAAACAACACAAAGACAAAACAATAAAAAAAAATTAAACACACATACGAAAATTAAACACTACAAAAACATACGCAACAAACAATAAATAATCTCTCCCCTTTTTGACAACATCAAAAAGTGAAGAAGAAAAGAATGTTAGAAATGTAGGTATGCAATTCATTTGATATTTTAATCTTGAAAGTGATTGAAATAAGGTATGCAAATAAAATCAAAACATTAGAAAAACATAAAATTTCATATAATTTAAGAAATGATATAACATAGAGAATAAAAAGAATTTATCAAAGGCATGTGTCAATTTAGACATGAAGATAAAGAAAATCATTGCACTAAGGATGAATAAAAAATTTTATATTTCAAATTTCAATGTCAATTATAAATGAACATAGATCAATTTGAATTAAGAGATTAAAAGAGTCAGGAAAGAAGTAATTATCACATGTGGCACTTTGTGCATCTTTTTCAATTTTTATGGCATATTTTTTATGCATCTTTTTACTTTGGGCTTATTTTGTGCCTCTTTTTATCATTGCAATTTTTTTTTTTGCACATTCTTTTTGATTTTTGTACATTTGTACAATTTTTCAAGAGTAATTGAATTCTTTCCAAAATCAATAATCTAAAATTTCAAATTTTTCTAAGTGCATAAATACTATTTGAAAAGAAAAATACAAAATAAGAAAACATCTAAATTGTAATAATAATATCAAAGATAATGTAGTCTAAATAAGAGACATAGAATTGAAAATTCTAATAAAATCAAGTTATAAGCATCTCTTAAATTTAGAATAATTATATTTTATAATGAAATTAATTTTAATTTACAATTAGAATAAAGCACTATTAAGATAAAAAAAATGAATGTCATAAAGTCTAATACATTTCTAAAACATTAAACGACAAAACATTGAAACATATATTGATATCGAATGAAACTATTACAATTTGAAGTTCAAGATATCAATACTAATAACACAACTAAGAGAAGGAAAATATAACAATCTAAAGGAAATTACTAACACATGAACTACAATAAAACACTGAACAAACACTAAACAAATCATTCAGATGGACCCTGATTTGGAGGAGGAGGTGGTGGTGGTGCACAAAAGAAGTTGAAGTAACTACTCATCATAAACATGTTGAAATTAATGGCATTTATCTGATCACGCATAAATCCCATGTCCTGATTGTGTTGAATATCTTGCTGCTGCAAGTGAGTTTCAATTTGATCAAACCTTTGATCAAAATGAGCCTCTAAATTGTCAAATCTTTGAACCAAATCTTAATAATTTGGTCCAGCAGCAAGTGAAGGTTCAGCTTCTTCTTCTGTTTCACTCAGAACTATATGAGTTTTGCTGGGCTCGTCCTTATTGAAGATAGCCCTAAAGGATACATCGTTAGAGTAGAGTGGTTCTTCAAAGTCTTATTCTGGATGAATTAAATTATACTTCTTTTCCAAAAAGTAGGCAATCAGATGTCCTAAAGCTATGTTCTTCTTTCTTTTATGATCAACATGACCAATTTTAGAGATACCATAAATGTAGTCAATTAGGAGTTGGGCCTCATCTATAGGTTGTCTAGTCATAATCAAGTAGGTAATAGTAGAAAGAAGAGGAGTGATGTTGACTCTATCACCAGCTTTAGGTATAATAGAAGTTCTTAATACATGCTAGATGATACGGGCATCACGCACCAAGGTTGAAACTTTAGGCAAATAATCCTTAATTCTCCTATCTCTAATCACACGATTAACTTCAGTCCAATCAAAACTTGTGGTGGTTAAAGTGTGTGCTCTTAAGCCTTCAGTCCTTAAGTTTAGAAAGATACCAAAGTTAGCCTTGGTGATTTCAATTTTCTTTTTGAAAACAAAAGAACTGATGACAGAATGGTCGGAATTGAATGACATATTTACTAGAAAATAGTGAAAGGTTTCTCTATTATAGAAGTGTACTAAAGTGAGGATCAAACCAAATTGAGTAGAGGTAAACAAGTGCATTACCTTAAAGGTCAATTGATCCTGTAGGAGAACTCTAGATGGGGTGATTTTTGCAGACACAAACCTAGCAAATAATTCTTCATTGGCTCTAGAAAGGAAGTTTTCAGATGAATTTCTTGGTGGACCCTTAGTCAAAGACTTTTGGCGCTTGCTATAACTTGCCATTTGAAAGATCTTGAGAGAAGAAAGGTTTGAAAGAGATGTGTGAAAGTTACTGTTCAATAAAAACTGCCGTTAATTTAAATAAGAATGATTGTTCGTACCAGACAAAATTTTCATTCATCCCATACGAATTTGATTCGTCCCGTACGAAAATATTTTTGTATGGACGAATGAATGAGTTTAAATAATAACAGCTTTTCGTAAATGCACAATTTTCGAAGCATCCTTTCGTACAGACTTTTGACCAAGACTATCGTACAGACAAACACGTGTTCGTACGAATAATTAGAAATTTAACTCGTTTTAATGGTAGTTGAAAACTGTCCCCCGCCCTAAACTGACATGAGTTCGTCTGGACGAACCAAAGGTTCGTACGGGCGAAGTTCATAATAAAAACTGACTAATCCATTCAACTGCTGCATTCAATCGTCTCGTCGTTTGAAAAAAAATATTTCATCCTGGACGATCGTGATGATCATACAGACGAACTACATTAAAAACTGCTCTTAAGACGGTTCGAAATCACGCAGTTTATCATTTTACACACATCATCCCGTACGTAAAATTTTCGTCCCGGATGATGATGACCACTAATTTTTATTTTCACACTCAAAACAAAAATGAATAAAAATAAACAAGACACACTTAAATACACACCAAAAAATAAATAAAACAACAAAACAAAATAAAATAAAAATACAATGAACACAAAAACAAAAACAAAATATCAATTTTACAGAAAAAAACATTTTTATCTAAGCATTTAAATCAATCACTCCAAGCATAGTTCTTAATGTACTGAAAGTATCAAAGGCTAAAGGTTTTGTAAAAATGACTGCAAGTTGATTTTCTATTGAAACATGGTTAAGTTCAATTTCTCCCTTGGATACATGATCCCTTATGAAATGACGTCTTATGTCAATGTGTTTGGTTCTTGAATGTTGAATAGGATTTTTTGAAATGCAAATAACACTAGTATTATCACAATAAATTGGTATAGTGCCTATAGTTAATCCTAAATCAATCAACTGTTGTTTTAACCAAAGTACTTATGCCACACAACTTTCTAGTGCAATGTATTCTGCTTCTACAGCAGATAGGGCCACTGAATTTTGTTTTCTACTAGACCATGAAACTAATGAATTTCCAATGAATTGACATGTTCCAGAAGTGCTTTTCCTATCCACTCTATAGCCTGCAAAATTAGAGTCTGAATAGCCAATAATTTTAAATGAATAGCCAAACTTTGGATACCAAATTCCTAAGCTCTGAGTTCCTAGTAAGTATCTTAAAATTCTTTTCACTGCTGTCAAGATGTGATTCTTTTGGATCAGATTGAAATCTAGCACACAAGCAAACACTAACATGATATTTGGTCTACTAGCAGTCAAATAAAGTAAAGATCCAATAATCCCTCTAAATTTCTTTTGATCAACAGATTTTCCTTTAAGGTCCTTATCCAACTGAACTGAAGGAACTCATTGGTGTACTAACAGGTTTAGCATTGTCCATTTAATATTTTTTGAGGATGTCCTTAACATATTTAGTTTGATTAAGAAATGTACCTTCCTCAAGTTGCTTAATGCTAAAGCCTAGAAAGTAATTTAAGTCTCTCATTAGACTCATCTCAAATTCACTACTCATTGTTTTAGAAAAATTATCACAAAGATTTTTATTTGAAGATCCAAAAATGATATCATCCACATAAATTTGAACAATGAGTATATCTATTCCAAATTTCTTTAAAAAGAGAGTTGTATCCACACTACCTTTTTTAAAAGATCTTTCAAGTAGGAAGGTGCTTAACCTCTCATATCCAAGCCCTAGGTGCCTGCTTTAATCCATATAATACCTTTTTCAATTTGAAAACATGATTTGGGTATTTAGAATTTTCAAAACCTGTAGGTTATTTTATAAAAACATCATCTTCAATTACCCCATTTAAAAAGGCACTTTTCACATCCATTTGAAATAATTTGAAACCCTTAAAACAAGCAAAGGCTAACAAAACCCTAATTGCTTCAAGTCTAGCTACAGGGGCAAAAGTCTCCTCAAAATAAATTCCTTCAATCTGATTATACTCCTTAGCAACTAATCTAGCCTTATATCTAATGACAATTCCTGAGTCATTCATTTTATTTTTGAATACCCACTTAGTTCCAACTATGCTTTGATCTTTTGGCTTTGAAGTTAATTCCCAAACTTTATTTCTTACAAATTGATTCAACTCTTCTTGCATGGCCAATATTCCAAATTCATCAAAAGTGCTTGATCAATATTAGTGGGTTCTATAGTTGAAATAAAGGCTGAATGATTGACTTCCTTGTTTAATCCATGCCTAGTTCTAACACTCTCACTAGATTCACCTATAATCAATTCCCTTGGGTGGTTTTTAGAAAATCTCAAATCTCTAGGCGAAGGATTTTCTATCTCCAAATTCTCTTCCACATTTTCTTCAAAGTTTAATCTATCAATCTTTTGGAAGCTATCCTCAATCTCATCTTCAATAACATTTGGCTCTTCCAAATTTCTAGATTCATCAAATACAATATGTGTGGTATCTTCAATGACCAAAGTTCTTTTGTTGAATACCCTATAAGATTTTCCAACATTTGAATATCCAACAAAAATTCCTTCATCTGATTTTGGATCAAATTTTTTAAGGCAGATTTTCCATTATTATGAATAAACACCTTGCAACCAAAAACATGCAAATGTGACAAATTAGGTGTTCTCCATTTTAGCAACTCATAGGGTGTTTTATTTAAATTGGATCTCACATTCACCCTATTCAGAACATAACATGCAGTGCTAACCGCCTCAGCCCAAAAATATCTAGGAAGTGAGTATTCTGCCAACATTGCTCGGGCGATTTCTATTAATGTTCTATTTTTTCTTTCGACTACCCCATTTTGCTGAGGGGTTCTGGGTGCAGAAAAATTATGATCAATTCCTTTCTCTTTACAAAAGTTTTCAAATCTTTCATTCTCAAATTCTCCTCCATGATCACTTTGTATAGAAATAATTTCACACCCTAATTTCCTTTGAATCCAAGTCAAAAAATTTCTAAATTCCTCAAATGATTCACTCTTATGAAATAGAAATCTAACCCATGTGAATCTTGAGTAATCATCCACTATAGAAAATCCATATACCTTCCCTCCTAGACTTACAGTGCCAACTGGTCCAAAAAGATCCATGTGTAAGATTTCTAAAGGTTTACTAGTCCTAAGATCCTTATTGGACTGAAAAGAGGACTTCACTTGCTTACCAAATTGACATGCATCACAAAGGTGGTCCTTATTAAAGTCTAGTTTTGGTGTACCTCTTACTAAGTTCTTTTGGGTAATTTTCTAAGGTTTTTCATGCTAGAATGACAAAGTCTCCTATGCCAAAGCCATGACTCATCAGAGACACTTTTTAAACAAAAGGTAGTAGGAGTATGAATGCAATTTAAATCTAGCATATAGATATTGTTTACCCTTTTTTCATTCAACTCATCTTTACCATTTATGCTTAATATGCAGCTAGTAGGAAAAAATTTACGCTATAACCCTTATCACATAGCTGACTTATACTTAACAAATTATGCTTTAAGCCTTCAACCAATAACACATTGTCTATAAATTTTTTTTTTAAGTTTCCAATCATACCTGATCCAACCATCTTCTTTGTGGTATTATCTCCAAGTGTAACCTTGCCTCCACTCTTGGCTTCCAGCATTATGAATTGAGCAGTATCTCCAGTCATATGCTTTGAACATTCGCTGTCCAGGTACCAAATGCTCTCACGAGGTCTTGTGTGAGAGTGACCCTGCAAAAATATCAAATGTTAGACCTGGGAATCCAAATAAGTTTGGGTTCACCTTTTAGTAATTTATAATCAGATGCATGTATGATATATCTAAGTTTATACATCTTAGGTCTCCAAACCAAATGAGATTTCATCTTCAAAGTACAGGTGTGTGCTATATGTCCAACTAATCCATAATTATTACATTTAACATTAGGAAAAATATTTCTAAGTCTTCTACCATTTGTTTGTCTTCTAAGGGATTCTATATATTTAGAATAAAATTTAGGATTTATAAAATTTTCAAGTTTGGGGAGTATCATATTATCCTCGAGAGCTTTTATTTTCAACTTATAAAATGAATTCATATCTTCTAAGATTCGATTTGTATAATTGATTCGATATATTTTGCTCTCTGATTCATCCTTAAATTTTTTAAATTCTTTTTCAAGATCAGCATAGGATGATTTTAAAATTTCATGATTTTTATTCAGATCATCATATTCATCAAGTAATTTCATGTGGTTGTCATCTATTAAAGCATGATCTTTCCTAAGGATTTCATGTTCTTTATTAAGTTCTTTCAATTCTAAACTTACATTAGCATGCATCTTTTTTATTTTCCTATATGCATCATGCATGTGTTCAGAAATTTCAAATAATTCATCATAACTTAAGTCACATACCTCTTCTTGATTTGATTGATCAAGACTATCTGCCATCAAGCAAAGATTGGTGACTTCTTCTTCTTTTTCAGTCTCTGATGAATCTGAAGATGAGTCCGCCCAAAAAGCTCTTTGAAACTTCTTCTTGCCCTTCTTTACAGTTGGTTTCTCCTCTACCTTCTCCTTGCTAGGAGTGGCTTTGAGTTTTGGGCAATCAGTCTTGATATGACCTAGTTTCTTGCATTCATAACAAATCACTTCATTAGAAACCCTGCCATTTATGTTAAACTTATCTCTATTCCATTACTGGCGTCTCTTATACTTCCTCTTCAGAAAGCTTCTGAATTGTCTAGTCATCAATGCAATATTGTCTTCATCCTTAGGTTGTGAGTGTTCACTCTCGGACTCTTCCACTTTTAGTGATATATTCTTCTCCTTTCGTGGTTCACCTGCATCAATCTTTCTTTGACTAACCCTTTGCTCGTAAGCAATGAGTGAACCAAGAAGATTGTCAATAGAATAAATGTTTAGATCTTTAGACTCTGTAATTGCAGTAATTTTAGCATCATAAGCAGTAGGTAAACAACGAAGAATCTTATTAACCATTTCAGCATTCGTTAATTCCCTACCAAGTGCATGCAAAGAGGTGACAATTTGTGTGAATCTTGTGTACATATCAGAAATGGATTCATTTGGTTTCATGCGAAATAATTCATAATCATGTAACAAGATATTAAGTCTTGATTGCTTAACCTCATTAGTTCTCTCATAAGTTATACAAAGTCTATCCCATATGTCCTTTCCACTTTTACAAGTGGAAACCCGCATGTAGTCTTCAGATTTTAAAGCACAAAAGAAATTATTTAAATATTTAGTATTTAGTTATGCTAAGTCACGTTCTTCTATAGTCTAATCTGCAAAGGTGTTTCTACCCTAACTCTATCAACTAATCTAGTTGGTTTTGTATAACCTTCCTGGACTAAGATCCACATACGATAATCAAGTGATTGTAAGAAAGTAGACATGCCTGTTTTTCAAAAATCAAAAGGTATATTGTCAAATAATGGAGGTCTAGTAATAGAGTAACCCTCAGGTGTATTTTGGTTTCCAAATGTAGCCATCTACGTTGATCAAAAAGTAGTTTAAACTTATGATTTTGAAACAAAGCTCTAATACCACTTGTTGAGTCTAGTGAATAGATTCTTAAACCTCAGTTAATGTCCCAAAGCTACCAAGAGGGGGGGTGAATTGGTATTTAAAAATTTTCCTTCTTTTGATAAATTTAACCGAAATTAAACTTTAATGAATTTTTATAAAAAGTTTTTCAACCATAATTTTTTAAAACACAAAATTAAATACAGAAAATAAAAAGCAGTAAAATAAAAAGACACACGATTTATAGTGGTTCGGTCTAAACCAGACCTACATCCACTCCCCAGAGGCACCCTTTGAGTATTGCACTAATACCAATAGTGTCTCTCCTTTTTCACCCACAACAAGGCGGAGAAGCTTTTACAAACATTCTTTTCATCACTACCCTGTTTGGCAGAGAACCGTCGTCCTTTTACACTTTCCCTAGTACTCGTAGAGAACTGTCGTCCTTTCACACTCTCCTAGTGTGGGCAAAGAACCCTTCGTCCTTTCACACTCTCCTAGTGTGGGCAGAGAACCCTTTATCCTTTCACACTCTCCTAGTGTAGGCAGAGAACCCTTCGTCCTTTCACACTCTCCTAGTGTGGGCAGAGAACCTTCGTCCTTTCACACTCTCCTAGTGTCGGCAGAGAACCAGATCTCCTTGACAGATCTCTTCGTAAGAAATCTAGAAGGAAGAAAGAAAAAGAGTGAAGTAATCTCAAATCACAAGTAGGAAATCTTACCTTTGAACACCATGCAAAGTCTTCACGCTCCAGTGGTAGAAATCCTTCTTTGACTACTCTCTCTCACTCTCTCCTTTACTCTTCTTCCAATAAGCACGAAGATCAATGAGCAAAAGGATTGGGTGGCAGTCTAATTTGAACTATATATACAAAAGACAATAAAAATTGTCCAAAAACTGCAAGTTTTCAATTCTGTACGCAGTGGATCGTCCCGTACGATCGTGAATCATCCTGGACGATTTTACTTAAAGTGTCGGAAACAATCCTAATATATATTGGTACGAACTATGTTCGTACACGCTCATCGTCCCGTAAAAACTATGTTCGTCCGGTATGAAACAGGTTATTACATAGGTCGGTTCCCAAAATTCTACATGACGTAACCAACTGACGTAAGTCAGTTCAGTTCGTCCTGAGACGAACAGGTTTCATCATGGGATGATGATATATAGAGAGTTTCATCCAGGGATGAAAATTTATTTTGTCCTGTACGATTTCATACAGAGAGCTTCATCCAGGGACAAAAATTTATTTCGTCATGTACAATTTCATACAGAGAGCTTCATCCAGGAACAAAAATTTATTTCGTCATGTACGATTTCATATAGAGAGCTTCGTCCAGGGACGAAAATTTATTTCGTCCTGTACAATTTCATACAAAGAGCTTCATCTTGGTACGAACCATATTTTTCGTCCAGACGAACAGTGCAAGGTGAGAATCCTGAGACGTTCATCCCGGGACGAATATTAAATTTGTCCTGGATGATTAGGACTTAGAAAATTTTCTACCCGCCTGTTCGATCCATTGCTCTTCTAAGGGGTTAGTTAACATGATCGTCCCGTACAAACCAGGTTCGTCTCGTACAATCAGTTTACAAAAATTGTCCCCCAAGAATGTGTGTTTTGGTTTTTCACTCAATTACAATCACTCCCTCTTATTTAAAAACTTATAATTTACAAATGAATAATTTGAAGTCTTCATCGCTTGGACTTGATTTTTCTGAAATGTTAGTACACACTAGAGCAAAAAATAAATCTTCCAAAAAGTGTTAGGAGATATATAAAACAATAATATTTGAAATCATCAAAACAATACAAGTTGCAAGAATGTAAAACATGCAAATAGAAACTCTCTCTACAAATATATCTTCTCAAAAAAGAGGATATTAATTATTATCAACTATTTGAATATGACGATAACGATTGCCATTTTTTGTATTTTCCAAAGAGAATTAATTAGAGTTTTGAAATTTTTTTATTCTGAAAATCTGGTCTAGGCTTCTAAATCTCCTACGAGCACAAGCCCTCGTAGTTAATTACATCATAGGGGAAACTAGTGTTTCCCTACAAATACTCTCGATTAAAATAGCGATAAAATTTTCTTTTAAGATTTTCAAAGTTCGATGTCAAAGGAGATAAGGGTTAGAATTTTAAATGGGATTGCATCGAAGTTGTTCACTTATTTCTAGAGTCAAATGAAGAAGTATTGGAGGTATTTTGAGATTATAAATTTCTTCAGAAACACCTTAGTCTATCCTAAGTGTTGGGCTTAAATTTAATTGATAGAGATTTTAAATTTGAGTGATCAATTTTATTAGAAGGTTGGGATTCAATGCTCGAATGTTGAGGTCTTATAACTCGAGCCTGCTTTTGAACCTAAGTCTAAGGTGGATTCTAAAAAATCAGTGGCCCGAACCTAGCTAATGCAGTGTAAATCTAGACTTACCTGCCTAGATTGGGGAGCCAGCTAAACCACCTAAGCATTTTAAAATCATATGTCTGGTCTTCTAATGTTGAGTGGTAGGGACGTTATTTAGAAAGGTTTAAAGGAATAGTGTCGACATCTAAAGTAGATCCTTAATTAACCCCTTAATTTATGTCGGGTGTTTGATGTCTAAATAAATACAATTAAGATTTAGACTCGATTTAATTTGTATCTAATGTGATGCATGCTAATTAACTCGATTGAATGCTTAAATTTGAAATGAAGAAAATTTAAAATCATGCTTAAAAAATAGATTTTATCCTAGTAGAATGCACAGATTTTCCTTTGACAGATTTACACCCTTATAGGCCAGGTGGTCTGCCAGAACCCGCAAGTTAAGAGGTGCCTAGCAAAAGGAAAGAAGATGCAATAATTATGCATGCGAACTCCCGGCGGTCCTGGGCTTACTTCTTAAAATGTTAGAGTTTCTATATTGACTAAAATTTTTAATTTGATTTAAGTAGAAAATTTTTAATAAGTCCTTAAGAGCCTACAATCAGATTCCAAGTCAAATCAAAATCGAAATGCAGGTAAAAAGACTAGAAAAATAAGTAGTTCTACTACGCAATCAATTAGATAAATCAATTAAATTAATTACTCAAATTGAATGTCCATATGGCAAGTGCCACTTATAATTACATCCTAGAATTTGCAGAAAAGCAAAATGGCCGGGCACTACTGACAACAACCCGGATTCTACTCCTAAGACTCAAGTGATTTTGAGATTTGGGATTCTTCTTATTATCCACTTATTTGTCTTCTCACAAGCATCTTGATTCATCGGTTTTGGATATCCAAATGAAAAGAAACTCCCCCTTGAATGGGGTGTTATCTTTCCTCTTTGGATATTTGAAATGTATCCTAACTTGATCTTCCAAATGGAAGAAGACTCTCCCCTTTAGGAATGTATTTTCATCTTTGGAATTCAAGTTGGATATAAATATCCCATCTCAAATCACTTTAAATATTTATAAATATGATATAATCAAATTACATTTAAAAAATTAAATTTTAGACTCGATCCTGCAAGGTTATCATAATAATAAGCAGTTATATATATAATCCCAAGTAGTTATAATCAATATCAAGTAACTAATATTTGAAATTTAAAGTGCTCAATTACTCACAATACAGCGTGCAGAAAATAAATAAACAATCACACCAATTCTAAACTAGCAAGCAACATGTAGTGAAAATCACGAAAAACACGGCACACAACTACAGAAAGGTAAACACCAGCCTAGCCTAAGACTAGAGTTGGTTGTCCTATGAAGGGCAACAAGTTCAAGTTATTTGAGGTTTGATTGGTTGGAAGGCTTAAGGGAAATATTTAATTTAAGTTTAAATTTTAATGACTTGAAATTAATTTTAAAATTGGATTTAATTATTCCTTTAATACCACCATTATTACTCACCGAGACTGTGAAGTTTATTTCACCTTCCTTGGGGCTAATTTAATAGCCTCGTAGGCCTGTTACCTAGTGGTACCCAATATAATTAAATAATTTAAGTTGATTAAGGTTTAAAAGTTGATGAATTTTAATTAAGATTGGTTGATTATTCAAGCTATGACAAGGCACTTTGTAAGTGTCTTTGACAGCCATTGTAGCTTCGTTCTTGTTGGGGAAACTTGAAGAGAGAGCTTGAAAGGGAGAGAGGAAAGGGTGGAGTTTGAGAGGGAGAAGATCCTGTGAGGGGGCGAACTCAAGGGAGTGTGGAGGGGATTCCACACGGTTGCTCCGGCGAACTTGCACCTTAGTACCATCGGATTCAAGGCTTGTCTCAAGGTAAGTTCACCAAAGAAGAAGATCTCTTTGGTGTCAAAGGACCCGGCAACTCCGCCGCACCGGGGTAGATGGAAGTGATTTTGTAAGGGCTTCTCCGCCTAGTTGTGGGGGCTAAAGAAGAGACACTTGTGTTAGTGCAAAACTTGGAGGGTGCCTCCAAGGAGTGGACGTAGGTTAAGGTTTGACCGAACCACTATAAATCTGGTGTGTACTTTCTTATTATTGCTTACGCATTATTTTCTTTCGCACTTGTTTTTCCGTGGTGATTTTGGATCGTGTTTTATCTTTGGTTTTAAAGTTATCAAATTCACCTCTCTCTTTGTTAGCCTTGGGCCAGTTCTATAGGGCTTAACATCCCTAACAAACTTTTTAGTGCCATCAGAGCACTTTCAAAAATATTATTTAGCTTGTCACTTATAATGTGCTAATTATAAGAAAGTAAGAGAGTTATTACATAAAAGATTAAATAATATATATTGGTTATCTTGTGATGCACATTATTTGTATTTAATTTTAAAAGACATGGGCAGCATGCCTCTCATAGAGGACTTGCAAGCAAGGAAAGCATCCAAGGTGACAATTTTTACTTATAATCTTAGATTTGAAGTTTTGGAATGATTATTTAATAATTTCAAGGATAACAAGTCATTTGTTTAGGTTATTACATATTATTGACTCATATGAGAAACCATCACTTGGATATTTATATGACGAAAAGTATAAGGCATGGAATGTAATCAAAGCTATATTTAAAAATATTAAAAGATTATATAATCCAATCACCAGTATTGTTAAAAGAAGATGGGATACTCAATTAAGATAGGGCATCCATACAACAGTATGCTTTATGAATCCTCAATTTTAGTTCGACAAGGAGAATTACTATCACAAACCAGAAGTTACGCAAGGCCTTGTTGAACTGCTTAAAAATAAGGACATTTGTCATAAGCCCACACTTGCAATGAAAGTGGTCAAATTATTTTGAGATGGCTTTGAAAGTTTTGAAAAATCAATTTCTCTAATAATGGCAAAGGAAATACAATATGGTAGTTATCTTTTCATTGTCAATGCTTATATATATTTTAACATATATGCTTATTTACTAATTAAGCTCTCTAATATTATATTATATAGATGAGTGGTGGAAGATGTTTAGATCAAGTGCTCCCAACTTACAGAAAGTAGCTATAAGAATTCTAAGCCAAATATCATCATCATCGATTGAACAACCTTGTGTATGTTTGGTATAATATTTTGCTTATTTACTTCACATTATGTGCACAATTTTGATGAGTATGTTTTATTTATTTTATTTTCAGAGCTTCACTTATTGGAGATAGAAACTATAAAATCTCAAAAATTTATTTTATTCATTTTATTTTTTAACAGTTTCAAATTTTAGAGAAAAATAACTGAAGATGGTTTGCATTCCTCAATACCCAACACACAATAGAGCTCGACAAAAGGTATAAATTTCTAAAAAAATTCTCATTTGGTGAGTTATTTACTTATTTATGATATATTTGTTTATGTTATATTGACTTACTTGATACTTATATTGTGTGTTATTGTTTTATGTTTTATAAACTTAATTGATGTAATATTTATGTTCTTTGATTAGTTTGATATGAAAATGAATGTAGAGTGAAGTTATTAGAGAAAATTTATTGTTCATTATATAATTTTTAATAATATTATTATTTATTGTATCATCTGGTTTGATTGGTCCAACCGTAAACCTCTCCTTCTTCTAGTTCATTGTCTAGTCCAATTTTCAAAACCTTGACTTTGAAGCCCTTAGGCTAAAGTGGACAATATCTCGATAGTTAAGAGTTTGAGCTTTTGCAAATAATATTAGAGTAATACACCAGCTGGAAGATGGGAACTAAGTGTCATATAAGACAAAGTGCTATGCCATAGGAGCCACCTCTTGAGCTTTGTATTGGACAAATTGCTACATGAAGGAAGTCAACACTTGAACTTTTAAGGGGCACCTCTAAGACTCTATCTTCTTAGTGGATGATTCTGGGATAAAGATACTAACGAGGATGTTAGTTACTTAAGTGTGGGAGATTGTGAAACCCCTTAAGTGAGAAGAAGTTAAATTCTTAAACATCAAGACATCTTTTGGTATAATGGTTAAAAATTTCATTAAAGAAACTCCACAATTAAGCATGCTTATCTTGGATAAATCTTGAAATGGGTGAACTCCTGGGAAGTTACACCAATAGGACAAAATTGTGAAGCTCTTAGGCCAAAGCGGACAATATCTCGATAATTAAGAGTTTGTGCTATTACACTAGTATTCCTCTTCTCTTCTTCTACACTATCTGCTTTTGTAGATAGTCTATTGATCGTATTCTTCACATGAAATGATCGTGAGAGATTCTTTTCCTGGTTACTTTGACATTACAAATGTAGCAGTAATGCTACCCATTTTGTGAATAGATGACCATTGGGTGATTTCGTGCAATGCCGCACTTGTAAATCATCATTTTTACCATCATTCAATTGAGTTGAGCTTGAAGGGCACTTCTTTGATAAATTTGTCTTCCTTAATAAGTCAGAGAAAACAGTTTTACAGTCGGGATATTTCAAACTTGTTAAGCATGACGTCGCATTAGTTGATCATTATCGAGGCATTTTGAATTTATTGTACATGATGTCACATTAGTCGAATGCCTTTCTCATTGAATTTGCTTTAATTGATTATTACACATATATGAAGTTCAACACTCTCTTTGTTACAATATAACTTGTATCGACTTCATTTATTATTGCAAGGTTGTGAAAATTGGACCAGACATTAAATTGAAAGAAGGAGAGGTTCAAGGTTAAATGGTTTGACTAGACTGAACCGGGATTAAACCGGATGATATAATAAAAATTAAAATTATTTAAATCTTATTTAAATGAAATAATAATAATAATATAATCATATAATAATATAAATTTATGATTAAAAGAACCATACATAAACAATAGTTTCTATAATTTTAAATTTAAGCACATTTAATTTTTAAATCATTAACAAATAGATAAAAAAATTACAGTGTATAAATATATAAATAAATTATTATTAACTAAAAAACAAATATTTTTCACATTATAAAAAATTATTTAAAAAATCTATTTAAAAATATTAATATATATGTTGTAAGATTCATAAACCTTAACTCATCTATTTAGTCCAACGTGACTTGAAAATTCTTTCTTGCTATTATTTATATAGCTTTTTGCGCTTTTATATGTTAATAACTCACATGAAGTTGTGGGGCTATGTGAAGACACTTCATGGTGCTTTGTGCAAAAAAATATTACAAGAATTTCATACAAACTTAAAATTAAGTATTTTAAATATAAATTAATTTTTTAATTGCAAATATTATTTAATATTTAAGCTATAATGTAATACTTTTATTTATTTATTTTTAAATGATGCGGCAATTGAACCAGCCGGTTCAAAGGAACCGGTACTGTTTCACCGATTTGATGCAGAAGTGGTTTTCAGAGTTGACCATGCTAGTGTGTGACCGGTTTACGGTTGGACCGATGGGACTGACTAGTTGATTGTATTTTTAAAACCTTGATTGTATCGCACATCCATCTTCAAAATTCTCAAATATTAACGAGCATTTGAAGTCAATGTTCCAAATTCTGCCAACAATATTTATAATGATCAAGCCTTTATCCAATAATTTTGTATTATTAAGGCCTTATCCAACCAAACTTCAAATGCTCGATTGCTCCAATGGAATACGAAAACAATTCACTAATTGGTTACGGGAGAACAATGCAATGCTAATATTTGTTATTAATTTTAATTTTTTAAGTGTAAAATTTTATTATTAATAATTAAGAAATAATAATAATTTAGAAACCCATTATTTTTTAGAAATTAAAATATTTTTACGTAATTAATTTTTTTAAGATACAACATTGGTATAGAAATTAAGATAAAGTTCTCATGCACATTTAAAGGATATCGAGTTTGATTAAATTCAAAAAATTATAATTGATTAAAAATTTATAATATATTTAATTAAAAAATTGATAAATATAAATATATGATTAAAAATTAATAAAGTATGAGAAAAAATATACTAAGAATATTTTTTTATGCTAGAAAATGGAGTTCGATTGGAGATAAATTATTGCATTTTAATGTAATAATGCATTTTGGAGTGGAAAATGAGTTTTTTGGTTGGAGATGTCCTAATATGTTCCCCCCAAGAATTTTGCTGAGAGTAAGCTGTAACATCCTACATGAATATGCCAACAATTCATTTGGCTATAACTAAGATATCTTCTGACGTTTGAATAAAAAGAAAAAAAAAAATCAAGCATTATAACATATAACATACCATTTGATCTAGAACTCATTAGTATATCATCATTGTTGGATCCAGGGGTATATGTCCCTCCTAATTTTAACATTTTACTCTTATATTATCTTATAATCACATAAATTTTGCCCTCCGCTAAATTTTGGATAAACTCTTTCTTTTTTTTCTCAATTGAAATTCTAACTCAATTAGAGAGAGAGAGAGATAGAGAGAGAGAGAGAGATGCTAATTTATTTCTCCAATGGTGTTACTAATTTTAGGAGATTTTGGAGGAATAACTAGCTATATTTTATCACATATTTTGACCCTGGTATTTTCATATTAATATCAACTCATTCCACTAACAAACTAACATCTAAACTATTTTCTAAGGTGTTTTAACAACTCCAACTCATCCTAAATAGTTAGTATAAAATTAATGATGGTGGTGATTATGATGATTAACCTAATTAATTGGCTCATTTATATGCTAATTATTCTATTAACACAAAAATAGCCTAAAATTATCTGTTTAATTAATCCTACTATTATTTTGACATTGTTTACTTATGTGTAAAAGAAAATCAAAAGCTTACTCTAATCCCTATTATCTTGAACTCATTGCTGTCATTCAGTGAAGTAACAAAAAAATATTTAAATCTTGCTTCCACTTTCTATTAAACCAAGAGTTGAACTCAATTACAAAACTCAGATCTAACCACCATAAAAATTTTAAATTCAAAATAATAAATACAAACATGAAAAAAAAAATTCAATATAAGTATGTATATTAAAGTCCAGACATTATGAATATTCTAATTTACATTTCTAATAAGAAAAAATTAAACATTTTATTAAACAGTGTAACAATAGCCAGGAAAACATCATAGGACGAACGTTCGAAATCAAATTTACATTGTGATGATGATGTACAGAAAATTTAAAAAAAAAACAGCTCGAGAAATTCTTATCAAATTTTTTTATCTGAATACATATGAAAGTTATTGAATTTACTTTGAGATGAGTGCAATAAGAATATCATGCCACAACTTTTTTCTGTAGAAAATGATCTGAACTTCATGTCATGTTCAATGAGAATGAAGATCAAATGGAAAAAAATTAGCTCATATATTTTGATCAAATTTTTTATCTGAATATATCTTTTAAGTCGTTGAATTTGCTTTGAAATAAACTTAATATAAACTCTAATTGATTCTTCATATATTACACTAGTTTCAAAGCAAATCCAACGGATTTAAGACCAATCAGAACTAAAATTTGATCAGAATATCTACAACCATTTTTTTTTTTCCAATTATGTCAAGAAATTCAGAAATGATATTCTTCATGAACATCAAGGAGAGAAGATGATGATGAGCCAGTAAATTTGCTGGGAGCTGGTGTAGTTTTTCGGGATGTTCGCTTGGTAGGAACCAGTACATTTTCATAGTCTTCTTCATTAAAAACAGAGGATTCATAGTCTTCAACCTCCTTGAATACTGGATGGACATAAGCATTTAGAAGATAGCCTTTCAAGTCCAGGTTAGGCTCCCTTGTGCGTTCCAGTGTATCTTTCATCTTTGCTTCCTGTTATTGAAAGCAAAAAAAATGGAGCATGAATACTAGAAAAGGATTTATCATTTTGAGGGGTCTTTGTATAAAAATCCTTATAGTTTGATTGTTTTGTTAAAACTTTGCAAACAAGAACAATAAATAAATATGTTTTCTAAAAAGGACAAGTAATCCGAATTTATATTCCAAAGAACCTTAAAAGCCTGAAAACTACTATTAGGGGACATTTGGTTACAAGGTTGGTTAAAAATTTACCAAAAATAGTTCTGAGCCAAATAAATTTTACAGCTTTTTAAAATTTGTTTTCCACCCTTTTTAGGATAAATCCCAGATTTAGTAATCTTGGAGAAATAGATTTTAAGAGATTTATAGCAATTATCCTCACCATGATTCTACTTCTAAATCTTAAATCTTAAAATTTTTTGCAATAAGATTTACTAAGATTTATAACTTATTTGGGATAATTGCATTTTTTTTATAAAGATGGTTGAAAAATTGTAGTGAGAAAAATAACTTTTTTAAAAGTTGTTGTAAAAAGCGGCTTTTTAATACATAAATTTTTGAAATAAGTGAGAAAATAGTAGTCTAATAAAATTATGGTTGGAGCATAAAAAGTGAAGCAGAAAGAAAACTATCACAAACAAACTCTTAATCAAATGCAGTATTTATCATGCCAAGGAATTATTAAATTTGGATTTAGATCCCATAGTAAATCTTGGAAGAAGATAGGATTTAAGAAATTTATATAATTTCTACTCACCATGCATTTTGCCATTTTCTTTTCCTTCATTTAAACTGTAAATCTCGAAAATATTTATAAAAATAACTATTGTAAAGTTTTAATAACTACTGTCATTTCCAACAAGGAGAAACTACAAAGAGTTCTATACAATCACCATTGTAATAATTATAAGTAGCATTTACTATGCTTCTAGAAACGACGGTTCCATTTGGATTAGATCTTTTTCCATGAAAAAAATTAAAGCTATAGGTATTAATCAAGTACCTGTTTTATTATAGGATGATGATGCGTGTATCAAGGTATTATTTCAATGATGAAGCATTAGCTTTCATGCCAAAGTTGCAGTTAATCAAAATTCTATCTATCTATAGAATATTTGGGAAGACATTGAAGTATTTGTCATCCTAAATATAAACTTCTCCAGATGATTCACCCTGAAAGTTTCATACCAGTTTTTTATTCACCTGAATCTTCTCTCAGGTTGCTCGTTAGGTTATCAATCTTTAATCATGATGGATTTCAATAATTGAAACGTAGCATGGGACATATTCTATAAAATTATTATGTGTTGGAGGCATTTCTATTTCATCATCAATAAAAATTGTTCTAGCAAATATTTTTATTATTATTGTATTATCTCTGTTGTGATACTGGGTTGTTTGTCAAAGCAAGCGCTGAGAAATTGTCGCAATGAATTGGAGTAGGTCATGGGAGCGGAATATGAAATTCTGAGAGTAATCGTCGGAGCCAAAGGACGTCACTTGCGACAGTAGCTAATGCTCGATATTCTACCTCCGTTGAGGACTGAGCAAACAGTGGGTTGCATCTTGACCGACTAAGAGAGAAGATTATCAACAAGGAATGCACAAAACCCAGAAATTGAGCGACGGTCTGTAGGATTAGCCGCCCAATCCGCATCGGCGTGGGCATGAAGATGTAAGGGAGTGGCAGTGATAGGGAGAGCATATGCAATAGTTCCACTAAGGTATCGTAGTACCTATTTTAGATGTTGAAAATGAATTTGATACGGCTTGTGCATATGTTGGCATAGGTAGTTCACTGTGAATGCTATGTCCAACCGAGAGATTGTAAAGTACTGAAGTGAGCCTACGAGTTGTTTGTAAAGATGTGCTTGCGGAAACATGGGTGAATCAGCATTTAGAGCCTACAGCTTGTATGGCAAAGGGCTTAGAGTAGAGTTGCAGTGAAGCATGCCCAATTTATTGAGTTCCGCTCCATGCGTGTTTCTAGAAATTTGGATGCAAATAAAATAAGAAACTATACCAAGGTTTCGCATGCGGAAAGATGAGTTCAACTTTTGAAGTAGACAATCAATTTCCGATTAATCATTGCCGATGAGAAGCACATCGTCGACGTAAACCAGGAGGTATAGGGAAATAGATCCTTTATGAAAGGGGAGTAATGACGGGTCAGCTTTGCTCTGGGTAAAGTCGTAGACTAGTAAATGAGATGAAAAGGTGGAGAACCATTGGCGAGGACTCCATAGATTGCTTTGTAGAGACGACATACATGATTTGGGTATTGTGAATCTTGAAAACTGGGGGGCTGCTTCATGAAGACCTGCTCATCAAGGGTGTCGTGTAAGAAGGCATTGGATGCATCTAAATGATAGATAGGCCAATGCAAGGTAGTGGCAACAACGAGGAGTCAAATAGTAGGGAATTTGGCAACTAGGCTAAATGTAAGTATAGTCTACCTCAAATTCTTGTTTAAATCCTTGGGCCACAAGTCTGGCTTTGTGACGTGATAGAGTTATGTCTGCATTTAATTTTGTTTTATACAACCATTTGCATCCAAGGAGATTCTGATTGGGATGTCCAGGCACGAGGGACCATGTACCTTGCTGTAGTAAAGCTTGAAATTCTACTGACATGGCAGCATGCCAAGCTGGATGTTTATTTTCTTCTGTGAAGGAAGTGAGGGATAATGGCACAAGAACATTGTGTAAATCTAAGATTGGCTTGGGTTCAAGGTGGCCAGTTTGTTTGCATGTAACCATGGGGTGGCGGATGATTGGTTGTAAAGCATCTGGAAGAGGTGTTAGAGAATTTGAAATTCTTGAAGGAGATGGAGTAGTGGGTACTGGAGACGTAGAAGAAGAAAAAATAGAAGAAGTGGCACATTGTGTACATAGTTTGGTTAGGGGCAGAGGCACGACTAATAAGGGGAGGAGTTGGTACAAGTGCAAGTGGGGGAATGGAGCCGGGTTGAGGGGATACCGGCATGGGATGATTAAATGATGGCTGGGTTGATGTAGGAGTTGTGAATGGAAAGATATGTTCAAAGAATTGAACATGTCGAGATATATAAATTTGATTAGTGAGAGGATCTAGGCATTTGTAACCGTTAGATTGAGTGACATAGCCTAAGAAAACACAAGGGAGAGAACAAGGTTGTAGTTTATGACGGTTGATAGGGGTAAGCCATGGGTAACATAGACACCCAAATACTCGAAGATGATCATATGCAGGTGGACGTTTGTAGAGCTTTTGATAGGGAGAAAGATTGTTAAGAGAGTTGGAGGGTAATCTGTTAATGAGATATGTTGATGTTAACAATGTGTCGACCTAATATTTGTGAGGTATGTTGGCATCAAATAAGAGAGCTTGCATTATTTCTAGAAGATGATGATGCTTGCGCTCGGACAAACCGTTTTGCTGAGGAGTGTAAGGGCATGTGATGCGGTGAAAAATGCCAAAGGAGTTTAAACAAATTTGAAACTTATGGTTGAGAAATTCATCGCCGCGATCAGATTTAAGTATTTTAATAGGAAATTGAAATTGTTTTTCCACAAACAGTTTAAATTGAAGAAATGACGATAAAACATCTGATTTAAATTTCAACAGATACACCCAACATTATCTTGATAGGGTGTAATTTGGTGCGTATGGCAATTTTGAAGGCATTATATGATGGAGGCAGACCGTTTAAGGTATAAAGGATTTATATCCTCTGGTTCTATTGTGGAACCAACATCTTGAATGGCATATATCATTTGTTTAATTTCTGAGAGGTAATGCATCATGGTTTTGTCTCTCATTTGCAACTGATGCAACTCATTTTTTAGCTGAAGAATATGGGATATGTTTGTGGATTATAGGCGTCGGTCTAGGGTAAACCAAATGTCTTTGCAGGTTTCAAGGTTGAGCACATAAGGAAGAAGAGATGGAGAAATTATGGAAAAAAAGGGGGCAGAGGTAAGGTTTTGTTCAATAAGCATCCAGGTATTGTAAGCATTGTTGGTTATAAGTGAGTTATTTGATAGCAGGATTTGTCGTTGAGGTTTTGGTGTGGAAGTGTCCAAATAACAAGAGAAGCCATTAACTGCAAAAAAGTTTGAAGATCTATGATCGCCAGATTGGATGATTGTTTGCATTCAACTATACATTGAGGATGGTTTTGACGTTTGTCATTAGGAATTTTAGTTCTTCAGTAATTGGTACTTCTGCAGTGACGGCAAGGTGGATGCTGTGGATGAAGATTCGTTGCCAGCAATTAGAACAAGTAAAAGGAAGGATTAGAAGTTGGCGTGCTCTGATACCATGTTGTGATATCTGTCCTGCACTTATGCAGAGAAAGGCAACAGGAAAGAACACAAGAGAAGAAGACGAATGCAACAGTGTAATGGAAACTTGTGTATCTAAACCTTTGTATTACAGTTTTTTTATAATACTATGAAAATCCTACAGTTCCTGATGAAGAGCAATAAAGCAAGGTTCAAGATTAAGTCTGCACAAAGGTTGGTTATACGGAAGGTAGAGTAGTGGAGCAGCAATACCAAGTTATAATTATTTAGCAGATCTGTTAATAATCTCTAAATTGAAATCATTTGATTTCATACCATGTTTTTTCTGATCTACTGATAAAAAGCTTGACTAGTCGAACATTTACTTCTGCCATTATCGATGAAGGTTTTGCTTGACAAAATTTTACTGCTTTCAACTTATAATATATAACATTCATTTGCATTTGATTGTGCAAAAAGAAGAAGCGAGTATTTATTTTATCTGAACTTGTCCATTTGTGGAGTAGGAGAAAAGTTCTACTGAAGAAATAAATTTGAAGGACTAAGAGATATTTTCACTGTGGGAAAATTTGAAGACTTGGCAAATAGTAAACTCTTGAAAGAATGCGGAAGAATTCATTGAGAGTAATTTTGTTTTTAGAAAATTTGGGTCAGAATATCAGAACCATCTAGTAGTTAAGATGGGTCTTAAAGTTTTTTAATTTACTTTCAGATATGTGTTGTATAAATTTCTATTAGTTTTTCGTATATAGTACTGATTATAAAATAAATCTAATAATTTTGAAGTTTGAATTTATTTAAGTTACTGAAGAACTAAGAAAAAGAAAAGAAAGAGATCATGAAGCCAATTGAAAATAAAGATAACTTAGAATTACCTGTAATGGGAATTTTCTGAAAGCAGATTCATAGCGGTTCTTGCAAAAGCTATGAAACCATATCGTCAATACAGGAAGAGCAATAAGGAAAGGTGTTGAATTAGCAGCTTTTTTTGTACTTAACAATCCAAGAAGAACTATTTGTGATGCGACCATTGCAACAATTACACGGCCATGAACATTTGGCCAGAATGCTGCTGCGCTCTCATATCGTTGATTGTAGACATTTATGATCTAAACATACATTTTTACAATCAGTATCAAGAACAAAATAATATAAATGAAATACAATTACTAGCAGATTCTTGGACAGTAGAAGTAAATTTTAAGAAAAACTTCAGTAAATCAAGAGAATACAAACGGCCACAGAAAGATGGTGCTTGTTTTTCTGAGGGCTGAAAATGCATAAAGAATGATCTGAATATCATCCCACATAGTTAAACTTAATCATTTGATTTAGCTAGAGCAAAAAAAAACGTTGGTTTTAGCCGAAGGTTTTAATGACCAAGGAACCATGGACATTGAAAAAATTAAACAAATTATTTGTCAGGAAGATTTTAAACAAAGAAAAAGAAAAACAGGGAAGAAGCAAAAATCTAAGGAATCAAGATGCACTTATCACCTTAAACTGTAATGCGATCTGTAGGATGAGTCCTGACTGGCAAAAGAAAGCAAATGATCTAGTTCAGCCATTATCACCTTATACTATCATTTGAAGGCTTCAACAATTTAAAGAACTCTATGATAATAGTGTTATCATAAATCAGCATGTGCACAGTTACTACCGTGTGCACACCCAGGTGGTTATCACAATGTGCATGGTTGCCTAGTGCAGCCACAATCAGCAGCACATGTCACTTAACAACTTGTACTCCGCCTCACTATATATACACAACTTTAGGCATCATAACAGATGATGAATTGAAACAAAATCACTGTTTCATTTCTGCATTACTTTCTTCTTTCTCTGTTTCTCTTTGCTCTACTCTGCCTTTCAATATGGTATTAGAGATGTAAGCTTCTAATGAGGACATCAACAAGAGATTCTAGCGCGTTTATCAGAGGAGACATCGGAGATCGACAGATATGATTAGGAGCCTTTATTTTTTATGCATTTTATGTATTTTTTATTTTATATTTCAGTTTTTTTTTCTATATTACCCGTATGGGTTGTTAGTTTGCAATTGTAGCCCTATGGGCATTCTAGTCCTTTTTCTTTTGTCATATTGAGGCCTATATATAAGACACCTTCTATTGTATTTAGGAGGATGATTTTGATGAATGAAAACTTCGATCTTTTGTCTTCTTCATTGTTGAGATCTTTGAGAGAAGAAATAGAACCCTAGGTGAGGGTGATTGCAATACTCTTCAGTCTTTGGAAGAGTCCAAGACTCGTGGCTTATCTTTTCTTTTTCCCCCTCCCTTACATCCAGCCACCTCCCCATCCTCCCTGCACCCGCCGGCTTCCCTTCAAACCTTTCCCACACGACGGCACCACCACATTCCCCCTTCCCTCCTCTAATTGAGAATCCCTCCCCTTTCTGCCACCCCACCACCCCAAGCCGCCGGCCTCCCAAGGCCCCAAGACGCCGGCCTCCCAAGGTCTCCAAGCCGCTGACCCCTTGTGCCCACATGCTTGATTTCCACTTCAATGTTCCCTTTAATTCCCTTCATAAAATAACCTATTATTAATTAAGAAAGTTTCATATTTGAATTCAAATTAATATTTGAATTTAAAGCACTTTCCTTATTGATAAAACTATTTTACAAAAGCCCATAAATGCCTCAAAATCTGAAATTAAATCAAAGATTTGATTTCAATCATCATTTAAATTAAAGGGACCACATACATTGAATCCAGACACTTCCTCCCCTCCTCATATGTCAGCCCCTCCCCTTGGATTTTCTCTCTCCAAATAATCATGAATCCTAATTAAACTCCCTCCATAATTCCCTCCTAAGCCACCAACCCATATAGCCCAATTTGGGATAATTTGAAATTTAAATTATTCCCTTTCCCTCTCTTTGAAAATTCTGAAATAATATTCAGATTTTCTAAGTTCTTCACCTCACCTCCCTAGCCCTAAACCCTAGTTGTTCCCCTACATTTCCCTCTCTACTCGAGACCTCCAACCGCCGACTCCTCCCCCTCCCTTCTCCCTTCACAAGCCGCCAGCCCCTCCCGGGATCCCAATAAAGAAGTCTCTCATATTCATGGATGGCCGATCCTGAAGTCGACCACGGATTCACGTACGATTCTCGAGGACAAACATATATCCTTTAGTCGCCATTCTTCAATCCTGATTTGGAGTTTGATGACTCCGTATAAGATTACATCGATCGTATACTATTTCATCTAGCTGAGACGATCGAAAAACAATGACCATCTGGACAGTGGCAACTCGTCGGACGTCCAAATGCCCCTCCTTCTCCGAATACCTTCCCATGGATCAAGACCATCGACGTCCTAACTCTTTTGATGGCATCGTTTGGATTGCTGAAAGTCTCTCTACGCTAAAGCCTCTTATAGAGTGAGTGAGAAAAAAAAACTCTAGGTGAAAAGCTTTAAATATTAACCTGTTGATTCTTATTACGACACATTTAGTTTTATTGTAAAATTTTCTGATATTATTTTAAGTTGTTCTGTTCTCCTAACATTGCGACTGCATGCCAAAGAAAAACGTCAAATGAGAGTTCTTAAAATTAATTTTTGTGGCTCATCAATCTTAAAGTAGCAAGTTTTACAATAATTTTATTATTTCATTGCAATTCCTGTTTGTATCACATCAGCTTCACTGCCTTCTTGCAAAGAAAAGGCCGATCAAGATTCATCTAGTGCTCAATCTGCCACTTCGCTCTCTACTTCAATGGCATAATACATTATACCTGCTCCACTTAAATTTCTTATGTCCAACATCAAACTCATCATCAACATTCAGCTTACAAATGATAATTAGTCCATATGGCATCTCCAATTCTACAAGCTCCTCTTGGCCAATGAATTTGATGGCTACCTGATTGTCAAACTTGTTGACAACCCAAGCCTGCTCATCATCTCACCCACCTCAGCCATCACCATTTATAATCTGTGATATCTTATAGACCAAAACTTGGTCTCAGCCCTCTTCTCCACCATATCACTCTCTATCCTTCCATACATCCTCAATCTCACAACTCATGAGATCTGGAGTACTTTTGGAGTACTTTGGAACACATTTTAATTGACTAATCGGTCTCGTGTAATTCAACTGAAGAATGAATTACACCACATCCAAATGGGAGACAACACCATGACTCAATATCTCACCAAATAAAGGCGTTTGCATACAGTATTGCTGCACTCCCACATAGACTATGAGGATAAAATTTTATATATTCTCAATGGTTTTCCAACAACATACAACTCCTTCAAAACATCCATCCACACCTCTCTTCATCCCATCAACTTTGATGTACTATATTCCCTCCTCTATAGTGAGGAGATAAATTTACAAAATGAACTCTTCAAATAATCATATCCTCTCAAAGACAATGTGACACTATACTCATCTTGACCAACTCATCCAATCAATCGAGGTCTTTACTTCTCCTCCAGTCAGCCTCACCTCTCTATATGTAGAGGATAGTCACGCAAGCAGTCGTTCATTGTCGGTTATGGACAACCAGCTTCCCCTGCCATGTGTCCTAACTGCCATATTTGCAACAAATATGGTCACTTGGCTCTCTCTTGCTGGCATCGGTGTAATTTGTAATATGCACCACAACCCAGTTGGTCACCTCATGTGCTTTTCTTCCAGCAGCAATCCAATCCATCCACTGAATGGGTTCTTGACTTAGAGCCTCCACTCACCTGATGGAAGCCACCACCAACCTTCAGCACTACATCCCTTATCAAGATTCCGACAACATCTCCATTGCAAATGGAAGTTCACTACCCATCCACAACAAAGTCTAAGGAATTCTCCCTCTACCTGATTCCAATCATAAGCTATATTTTTTTATAATCTTCTTCATGTTCCTTTTCTATATCATAATCTTCTTTCTATACACAAGCTTACATCTAACAACAATTGCTCCATTTTGTTTTGATTCGTCGGGCTTCAGCATCAAGGATCTCTTGGACAATCAAACTCTCCTTCATGGTCGCAGCCGTAATGACTCCTCAACCTTCGTCACAATGTTTCACAACAATATCTCTCCCAGCTCATTATGGCATGGACACCTAGGCCATCCCAACTCCCACGTCATGAACACCATAGCAAAAAGTCATCCTTCTTTATGCATTTCTTCTCATTCTATTTTATGTTCATCGTAATGTGGAAAAGAGTCACAAATTATCTTTCTCACATAGTTCTAGTCATGTTAGTTCACTCCTATCTTTAATGCTTTCATATGTTTGGGTGCCCCTATTTTGTCTTTCAATGGTTATTGTTATTTTGTTGCATTCATCAATGATCATTCTCGCCTTTGTTGGATATTTTTTATGCATAGCAAAGACGAAACGCTTTCTAAATTCCAACAGTTCCCCACCCTAGTTGAAAATCAATTCAATTCTAAAATAAAAACTCTCAGTTCTGACGGAGGAGAATTCAACATCTCCAACTTTCAGCAACTTCTGTCATACCATGGAATAACACATCAGTTCAGTTGTCACTACACACTAGAAAAAATGGCCTCGCTGAATGCAAAAATTGTCATCTGCTCGAGACAACTCGCACTCTCCTCCATGCTTCCCATCTACCCTTCATCTTCAGGGCTGAAGCTATTCTCAATTCCAATTATCTCATCAATCGTCTTCCCACTATGGCTCGTAACCTCCAAGCACCATTCCAACTACTTCATGGACATTCTCGTACTTATACTTATATACGAACATTTGATTGTCTATGCTTCCTACATCTCAAACACCTAGCTCACCATAAACTCTCTCCCCGAGCCCAGGCATGTATCTTTCTTGGATACTCACCTTCGCACAAAGGCAAAGGATATCGATGTTATGATCCTAAAATCAAGCAAATTCATATCTCTAGACATGTCACATTTCACGAACAGACCTTTCCCTATGCCTCCATCTCATCATTTCTAGCCTCCTCATCATCTCTCATAGCCCACTCTCCTCTCCTACTCATTCTAATCTCCACCATATAAATATCCTCACAATTAAGGCTGTCAAAAATGGTTTTCGACTCTGGTTTGTGTAAAACCCTAGGTTTGTGTCAAACTCGAAACCAACCTATCATCATATGGCCAGACCAGAACCCAACTCTGTAGGGAAACGAGTCAAAATGTTCAACCCAGACGTGAACCAGACCCGATCCGGGTTTGGGTTGACCCGCCAACCCGTTGAACTTTATTTTTTTTACTTCAACATAAACTAAGTAAATAAATAATTAATTAAAAACCATAATTTTGACCGCAGTCCGCTGATCGAAGAAGTCCCCGTGCCTAATCAGGAGCCAGAAATCCAATGGCGTCGTCGCTCGGAGATCCGAGTACTAGAGGAAAATATAGATGATCAAAATCTAGCGGAAGAAGAACTCCTTGAAGGGGAAGAAAATATTGAAGAAAACATTGATGAATTTATGGAGGAAAATTTAGAAGAAAATATTGATGAATTCCTGGAAGAAAACTTGGAAGAAGGATTGGAAGAAATAAACAACGCCCTAGACATGGAAGTTGTCTATATGATGACACATATAGACATTGATGATGGCGCCAATTATGATGATGATGAAGATGAAGAGCGTTGGCAACCGCCACCCAGGCAAGTATATCGTCGTCGTCGTCGAGAAGGGTCCACCACTGGCAGAAGTCGTCATTCTCAAGAAGAAGAAGAAGTTGAGGAAGTAGATGAAAACCCTTCTGAAACCGAGAACGTCACACTCGCTGAAATGCGACGACAAATGAGGCGACAAATGAGGGCTAAAGACAGAGAAATTTCTCAGTTAAATGAGAAGATGACTGAGATGATGGCTCAAATGGGGGCGATGATGCAGATGATGCAAAGAAATACTGCTATTGGTGCCATGCCTAATCCTCCTGCTGACCCTCCGAACTTCCAAGCACCACAAGGTTCAGGAGTACAGGGAGCCCCTGAAGGTGGTCGCGAAGCCCATAATATCGTTCGTCAGCCCACCCCACAAAATATTGCAAGTACTTCCGAACCAGTAACTGCTGCACAGTTGGAAGGAATAATCACAAAAAAGATCAGGGCTATTATAGCCGTCGATCAAGCAGAAAAGTTGGTGGGCAAAGGTCGTCCGTATCCTGCTGAATACGACCAAGTACCGTACCCAAAAGGGTATTCTGTACCAAAGTTCAACACTTTCAATGGTACTAACAACCCCCGACAACACCTGGCACAGTTTAAAGCCACCTGTGGGAATACAGGAGGAAATGACGCCCTACTCTTCCGACAGTTCGTTAGTAGTTTAACAGCAACTGCTTTCGAATGGTATGCTGAACTGCCGAATGATTCTGTGAAGACTTTCGCAGAATTGGAAAATATGTTCGTGAAGAGGTTTGCTAGTGCAACTGAGAAGATCACGATTGCTGATCTCGCTCTGGATAAGAGAAAAAGAGAAGAATCTGTGACTAAATATATCACTCGCTGGCGAAATTTGAGCATGAAATGTGAGCAGCAGTTAGAAGAAGAGCATGCCGTACAGTTGTTAATGGGCAACATTGACGACAAAATGCAACCCTTCCTGTGCATGGCTACAATCAACACATTTCAAGACTTGCTCGACAGAGTGGCCAAATTTGAGAAACTGAATTTGTGCAGGTCAGAAAATCACTCTGATAAGCCCAAGAAGGCTAAGGCCCCAGGTGCTAGAAGGGGTGATGCCGACTCTACATTCTTCTCCAGAGCTGATAGAGGAAAGCAGGTGATTTATAATGTAGACAAGGGCAAGCAGTCGATGCAATATCAAGAAAAGCCCAAACAGGCCTACAACCCCAACCCCCAGCCAAAGTTGATACTAGGGGGAAATGATAAGCCACGGACTTATCAAGATGGAGGCCAGAGACAAGCAATAGGAACTGGTGATAGAACGTTCCAATCTCTCAAAGATAAAATGAATAAAGAATATTCATTCAAAAGGGAGAGTGTCGCCAAATTATTTCGACAAGTGTTGAAATCGGGTCTAGAACTGCCTGAATGCAAGAGACCCGAAGAGTCGAAGCACACTAGTGACCCAAATTATTGCCCATATCATCGGGTGCTTAGCCATCCTATTGAAGATTGCTACATCTTCAAGGATTGGCTTGAAAGAAAATATCAGAAGGGAGAGATCACATTGTCCGACAATGTATTGTCTCACCCTAAAAAAGAATCAGCTCGGGTAGTCACGTCCTTTTCCGTACCCCTGGTTGAAGAAAGAAGAAACGAAAAGAAGCTAATTCAAAAAGAACAGTGGGAGACTGCGATCTCCAAGAAGACTATGAAAATGTTGAAGCAGCTGGAAGGAGTTCCATGTGTAAAGTGGAAGTCTCCTATTGAGCCCATGATAAATTTGAAGGAACTGCCGATGGTGCGAGCTCCTATTTCTAAACAACTATCCAATCAAGCTAGCACTTCAAAGTCTGGTGGGGTGAAATCATCTAAGAAGAAGACCAAGCTGAAGAAGCCTAAAGAGAAAAAGACTGTAACTCAGAGGGTTATTGACAATTTGGATGAGTACTACCAGACTGTGAGGCGACCTATCAAGCTCGCTGACTTCATGTCGAAGCTTAAGATAGACGAAGCCGGAGAAGATGATGAGAATTCTCTTCCAACAAAAATATGTCGGGTCATCTCGGTGACATCGAGTACTTTGACAGAAGAAGAATATGCTGAAGAAGTACCCTCTGAATCCTGTATGATGGTTTTGCCAATGGATTACAGTTCAGAGGAGGATTTGTATTTTCCAAAGGAAGATGAATCAGACCCTAGCATAGCGTCTCGGATGGGACATGTAAACCTGGGTGGTGATTCTGAATCAACAGATGAGTCCCTAGATGCAACAATGGCTGATTCTGAAGAAAATCTACAGTTAAATGACTCTGAACCGGAGGAGATTGCTCAAGTGCAGTTAAGAAGCGGCAAGATACTACCGCCTCCACCGAAGAAAGGGGTCTCCAACAAAGACCAGGAGAAAGAGATAATTATCAACGATGACATTATCCCTGAAGATCCTAAGAAAAAGAAGACTTCAGCCAATGGGATAGATTATAATATCTTATCCCATCTAAGAAAAATTCCAGCACAACTCAGCATATACGATGCTTTGGTGATGTCTAAAGACCTTCGGGAGACTCTGATTAAGGCTCTCAAAGATCCCGAAAGATACGAGACGTATTTTGCTGAACGTAATTTGACTGAGGTTCTACAAGCTCGTAATGAGCCATTTATGACTTTCTCCGAAGAGGATATGATGCTCGGAACTGCAGACCATAATCGTCCTCTGTATGTTACTGCAGAGAGCGATAAGCTGATCATCAGTCGAATCTTAATCGATCCTGGATCCTCCGTGAATCTGATAAGCTTGAAAGCACTGAGATCCCTCTGCCTTGATGTGGAACACCTCGGACCAGATAAACTGATGGTGCATGGTTTCAACGAGAAAGGGCAGAAAACCCTTGGATCATTCATGCTCCCTCTAGTATTTGGAGAGCTCCATACAGAAGCTAAATTCCATATGATTGATGCAGATACTTCATTCAAGGCGCTACTAGGTCGTCCCTGGTTGCATGAATATGGCATTGTCCCATCAACATTACACCAGTGTATGAAATATCTCAAAGATGGAGAAGAATTCAGGATCTCTGGTGATATTCAGCCCTTCACAGTTCATGAAGCAACAGTCTATGAAGATGCACGGTATTTCATGCCAAAGAAACAAAAGTCTTCGAGCTCCCTCGAAGCTAAAGCATCAAATTCGAAGAGTATAAAGCGACCTGAACTGGATGGTAGGAAAAAGCAGGTGGGGAGAAAGAAGGCAGTGCCGACTCTTCCCGAAGCGCCGACCATTCCAAAGGAAAAGAAGCATGTACCTCATCTGGGAAGTGACACAGATGAAGATGATGTTACTCCTGCTAAATCTCGAAAAGTATGTCAATCCACAGATGAATGGAGTAGGCAGGTCGAATTTTCAAATGATGATTATGACTACGACTCCATTTACATGAACACGGTGCAGAATGTGTTCTCTAGAAGAATTGACAGCCTATCAATTTCAGATAGTGTACTCGTAGTCACGCGTGTTCTTTTACAACATTTCAAAGAAATTATTCCGCGCTAGGTGCATAAAGTTGAAGAACTCGCCACCCTCTATCTGCCTCCCCGTAAAAATGAGACTATTCCAAAGAATGTGTTATATTCTACGGGAGTTCGTGAAGAGGAGAATCATGATTGGGATTGCATGATCCTCGATTCTGAAGAGTTATTTCCTACGAGACTACCTAGGTTCAATACCAAAAATATTCAGAGAATGCTACGAAAGCAAGTCAATATTCCTACCACCAAGAGACAGCTTCGTACAAGTTTGGGCCTCTAGTATGGGAGTAGTCCGCGTCCGTTACGGCAGAAGGATACAGACGCATATAAAGGTATAGGATTCATCAAAAGAAAATTCCTCCGGAAAGAGACTTGTCAGGCAATCACATGCATGGAGATTGAATCCGATGATGGTGATGCTGAAGAGACATATGAGGCTGAAGATTATGATGAGCAGCCCGTAGAAGCCGAGCCTGCACCAGAAGAGCTTGAAGATGGTGGTCAGGCAGCCACTATGGATGAACTAAAAGAAGTCAACTTGGGGACTGAAGAGGATCCTCGCCCAACCTTCATTAGTTCTCTTCTACCCGAAGACCAAATAGAAGAAATAAAAGAACTTCTCTGTGAATTCAGGGATTGCTTTGCCTGGACATATGCTGAGATGCCTGGCTTATCCCCTGACGTAGCAGTTCACAAATTAGCAATCAAACCGGAAGTAGCACCCGTCAAACAAGCTCCAAGGAGAATGAGATTGGAGATTGAAGAACAGGTGATCGCAGAAACGAAGAAACTAATAGATGCAGGCTTCATCCGAGAAGAAAAGTACGCTGACTGGATTGCTAATATCGTCCCAGTGAAAAAGAAGAACGGGCAAATTCGTGTCTGTATTGACTTTAGGGACCTCAACAAAGCGTGCCCAAAAGATGATTTTCCACTTCCTGTATCCGAACTCCTGGTGGACAATACGTCCAACTACGACATGTTCTCCTTTATGGATGGGTCGTCAGGATACAATCAAATCAAGATGGCGCCCGAGGATGAAAAGCATACATCGTTCAGAACGCCCATCGGAATTTTCTGCTACACAGTCATGCCCTTTGGCCTGAAGAACGCTGGTGCCACCTACCAGCGGGCGATGACTCATATATTTGATGATTTGATACATCAAAAGGTCGAGTGTTATGTGGACGACCTTGTTGTAAAGAGCATGGATCGAAGAAATCACCTAGATGACTTGAGGATTGTATTTGAGAGAATCAGAAAATTTGATCTGAAGATGAATCCTCTCAAATGTGCTTTTGGGGTCTCCTCCGGCAAATTCCTGGGGTATGTTGTCCGTCATCGAGGTATAGAGATCGACCCCAACAAAATTAAGGCAATCACGGAGATGCCACCACCAAAGAACCTTCGACAGCTTTGCTCGTTGCAAGGACAACTGGCTTTCATTCGGAGATTTATATCAAAACTATCGGGTAGGTGCCAGCCATTTTCAAAGCTAATGAAGAAAGATGTTCGTTTCAAATGGGATACAGAATGTCAGGAGGCGTTTGATAGCATCAAGAGATACCTGTTGAATCCACCCATTCTAGCAGCGCCAATTTCGGGGAAGCCTCTTATACTGTATACAGCAGCACTAGAAGAGTCCCTCGGAGCACTATTGGCCCAGAATAATGAAGAAAGCAAAGAAAATGCGCTCTACTACATCAGTCGAAGGTTGATTGGAGCAGAAAGCCGTTATTCTCCTATTGAAAAGCATTGTTTGGCGCTGATTTTTGCAGTTCAGAAACTCCGCCATTATATGCTATCCCATAAAATCACACTGATATCAAAGATCGATCCGCTGAAGTTCTTGATGACAAGACCAGCGTTGACAGGTTGTTTAGCCAGATGGGCAGTATTATTATTGCAGTTTGAAATCATATACATGCCACAGAAGGCGGTGAAAGGATAGGCCTTGGCAGATTTCCTCGCTGCACACCCAATCCCGGCTGATTCTCCACTAAATGATGATTTGCCCGATGAGCAAATGATGCAGGTTGAGGAGAATGAAAGGCTACCATTCTGGGAAATGTACTTCGACGGAGCATCGTCGATTAGACCAGTCCGACCTCCAAATGTTGCAAGAGCCCGAGCCGGAATTGGCCTCATTTTTGTAGCACCCGAGGGAGGCATAATGAGATTTTCTTTCAGTTTGACTGAACCTCGGACTAATAATGAAGCCGAATACGAAGCTCTATTAGCAGGGTTGGAGATTGCGATCGATGTCAGAATCCAACATCTCCAAATCTTCGGTGATTCTCAGCTCGTGATAAATCAGGTCATCGGTATCTACAAGGTTGGTAAAGTCGAATTAGCCCACTATCACCGGCGAGCCCTCGAGCTTCTGAAGCAAGTACCAAATGTCAAAATGGCTCGAGTTCCTCATGGACAGAATGCTAAAGCAGATTGTCTGGCTAAATTAGCCAAAGAAATGGCGAACATCAACGAGGAGAAGCCTATATTCATTGGAGTTTACACTCGTAGGGTCTTGGAGCCCGCTCTATTACAATTCCCGAGGGCAGAAGGAATTCCAGATTCAAGTCAGCAGGATGAAACTCCAGTTGACCCTCAACCTCTCCATCAGATCGTTATGAAGAATTATCCAGAAGAATATCACGTGGCCAAGAGACATAAAGCTAGTCAAGCTTCAGAATCGTGGTGGCATTGTTTAGATATTGAAGTCGAAAATGATTGGAGACAGCCATTCATTGACTACTTCAAGGAAAACAAACTCCCGACAGAAAAATCTATGGCCGCACAAATTCGAAAAAGGGCGTTGCGATATGCATTTGTAAATGACATGTTGTACAGACGAGCCTTTGATCAAATGTGGCTAAGATGCCTGGGGGCCAGGGAAGCTGATAAAGTGGTAACAGAAATCCACGAAGGGCTTTGCGGAGCACATCAGTCAGGTCCCAAAATGGCCGCTAAAATCAAGAGAATGGGTTACTATTGGCCGACCATGGTCAAAGATTGTATCGATCACGCTAAGAGGTGCCACGAATGTCAAATCCACGGTGATGTTATACATCAACCGCCAAATCCACTGCACCCAACAATAGCATCCTGGCCATTCGAATGCTGGGGCACTGATATAATCGGGCCAATAGATCCACCATCTTCAGCGGGACACCGCTTTATTCTAGCAGCAACGGACTACTTTTCCAAGTGGGCAGAAGCGGCTCCATTCAGAGAGGTCACATCCGAACATGTGATCAACTTTTTCACACACAATGTCGTCTACAGATTCGGTGTGCCACGCCGCATAATCTCAGACAATGGTACTGCATTCAAAAGTATAAAAATCTATAAGTTCGTTGATCGGCATAAAATCGATTGGCGGTATTCATCCATATACAATCCAAGAGCAAATGGATTGGCAGAAGCCTTCAACAAGACGCTAGTGAAATTGTTGAAGAAGATTCTCACCAAGAACAAAAGAGAGTGGCATACGAAGATGGCAGAAGCTCTATGGGCCTATCGTACAACTTATAAAACACCAACGAAAGCCACTCCTTATTCATTGGTGTTCGGTGTTGAAGCCGTATTACCATTGGAGATCGAACTACCGTCACTTCGGGTAGCAATTCAGAACGATCTCACTCAAGAGCAAAATACCCGTCTCAGAATGGAAGAGCTTGATGCACTCGATGAACTCAGGTTACAAGCTCAACAAAACCTGGAAATCTACTGAGGAAGAATGACAAAATCCTTCGATCGTATGGTGCGCCCTCGAACATTTCAAGAAGGGGAATTGGTCCTGGTGCTGAGAAGGCCAATCATCCCACACCGAAAAATCGGTGACAAATTCGTATCCAATTAGGAAGGCCCCTTCGTCATCGAGAAAGTATACCAAGGAGGAGCATATCAGTTGATCGATCTGAACGGTCAGAGACCTATGCCACCTATCAACGGCCGACATTTAAAGAAATATCATGCATGAAAATTCCATATATGATGTATCTTTTTTATGATCAAAATTTTACGTGCATATTTATCAATGCATGTTTACTCATATTTTGAAATTCTTTTGCATAGCAAGAATGCATTTCAAGATCCCTCATCAGACTGGGGGCGTTTTAAATATTTATTCAGGTCGACATCGTGCCGTATGCCGAGATCCCCGAATAAATATTTAAAATCTCAAAAATACAAAGCCTATCCAAAATGTCACTACGAGACAGGGGGCATTTTAAATATTTATTTGGGTCGACATCGTGCTATACACTTAAATCCCCAAATGAATATTTAAAATTTTATATTCCAAATCTATTCCATTCTGAAATGTCCCTACGAGACAGGGGGCATTTTAAATATTTATTCGGGTCGATATCGCGCCGTATGCCGAGATCCCCGAATAAATATTTAAAATTATCAACTAGAATATTCTTTTGTACTAAAGAATACAAATATGTGTTTTTCAAAGTACATGCAGATGATCTCTCAAAAGATCGAGACAACACCTTCTCCAACAAACCAAGACTCAAAGGTCAAGAAAGTGACTTTTGTGGCTACACACTCCAACAAATTGAGCCGGAAAAGCTTGAGGTCTTCCAACATCCTGAAGCTTAAGGTTTGAATGGGTGTAAAAGGTCGGATCCAATACGCCCAAATATGGTCGGATCGCTGGCAGCTCCGTCTACTCAACAAGCCATAAGAAAGGCCGTAGTAGCGGAACCCCCACTTCGTCAACCCGTCAGTAGGGACTGTAGGAAGTACAAAAGCTAATTTGACTCGACCAGTTCAAGTGATCGTAGTCTACAGAATTCTTCCCAAATGACTGGAGAATCAAAGTTCCAGTGGAATGATGAGTCTCGAACAATTACCAAATGTTTGTAGGCTCCAAAATCCAAAACCACGAAGGATGACTTCAAATCTCTCAACTTCAGCAAAATCAGCATTGGGGAGCGCAATTCCCATAGCTCAAGTCTGAAGCCTGAATGGGTGTAAGAGGTCGGATCCAACAAGCCCAAATATGGCCGGATCGCTGGCAGCTCCATCTACTCAACAAGCCATAAGAAAGGCCACAGTAGAGGAACCCCCATCTCAGCAACCAGAGGACAAAGAGCTATCAAATTCTAGCTCTTCCGATCTGATGAACTCAAGTGATTCAGATTAAAGTCTTCTCAAGTGGTTAAGGATCAAGATACTACCTACGTTCGGTACTGTCAACTGAATCCAGAACCTGCAAATCCTTCAACAAATTCATAAAGCACAAAGCGAGGATCGAAGGAATTTTTCTTCAACAAGTCCGTCAAAGCACAAAGCAAAGGACCGAAGAAAATTAACCCAAAGTTCACGAAAAGCCCAAGGCTGAACTAAGTGGATTCTGTCATCAACAAGTCCGTTATGCACAAAGCTCTGGACCGATGACTTTTCGCCATCGACCTAAAACAAACCTAAGGGTTTAGGTCATCGGCATCTACTCCTTCATCAAGCCCGCCAAAGCTAGAAGCATAGGGCCGAAGGTACAAAAAAAATCATCTGACAAGTCAGTAAAGACAAATCAGGCAATTCTACATCAATGTCCGCAGCACAAAACATAGGGCTAAAGAAATCAGTATCTCAATCATCTATTGATATATCCAAGAGATCTATGGAGAAAGAACGTTTTAGTGTGACATCCAAATAAATTTTTGGAGATCCACTAAACAAAAATCTTAGTGTGACATCCAAGCAAAATTTTTGGAGATGCACTAAATGAAAATCTTAGTGTGACATCCAAAAAAATTTTTGGAGATCCACTAAATGAAAGCCTCAGTGTGACATCTAGAATAAATATCTAGAGATCCACAGGGTCAATCAACATACAACAAACGTGATTCGCTCTGGACGCATACCACATTTGTTGGGGGGCATTTCTTGACGTCTATACAATACCCAAAAGAAACAAAAAAATGAAATCATACCTTAACCGTTGGATCCATAATTTATGCTGAAATCCCGGTTGGAATCCTCGTATCTATCGAAGACGTCCGCTTATCCCGCTGATTCGGCGCCGTTCAGTCTCTGTCCCGCAAAATCCTGCGGAAAAGCTGCGAGCTCGTCTCGATCGCATCCCGGATCGGGCCTTTAAAATGAGAAGGAAACCCCCTCATTCGCAGAACACCGACGCCTCCTCTCTTCCACGATCGCAAGAAGCTCCTTCCTCTTACTCTCTGCTCTCCCGTCAAAGCCCCTTCTCTTCCCTAGCCGACGAAGCTCCTACCTCTTCCATCGCTGCTTCCGAACTCACGGAAGAGCTCCGACCTCCCTGCCGACCCGACGCCGGGAGCCTTGGTCCCGTCGGCCACTTCATTCGACGCCAAATCCAACTCCTCTCCAGCAGACCGACACCTCCTTTTTTTCTTCCGATCCTTGCCCGACCTCCGCCTTCCGTCGCCGTCTGATCCAGAGAAATCGAGAGATAGAGAGAGAGAGAGAGAGAGAGAGGAGGGGGAGACCGGCTTACCTCCTCCATTGTTGTCCGATTTCGCTCCATCTCCGACATTCCCTTCTTGTCGGGTTTGGAAGTTACGACATTCTGAGCGGGAGTAACAACGGGAGCTCAAAGACTGTGAAGGTAACTTTCTCCCTTTCTTGTGCTTCTCGGCCAAATCCCATAAATCAACAAAAAAAATAAATATAATACATGTATTTTATATTTAATTATATTAATATTAATTAATGATAATTAATTTTAATTAATTTATTTAGTTATAATTTAATTATTTTAATTATAATTAATAAAGGAAAATGATAATTTTTAATTAATCATGAATAATTAAATTTATTCATAATTAATTATTTCATTTTTTATATTAATTATCATTAATTTAGTTATTTATAATTAATTAAATTTAATTATTATTAATTATAGTTAACTAATATTAATCTAATTAAATATACATACATAAAATGCTTCCTTCTCTCTCCTCGAGTAAACACCGTCAAAGCTCGCGAAGGTACGGATTCTCTAAACTCAGATTTCTCGCATCGTTGTTTGCAGCGGACCGGAAAAACTCCTATACACGCCTTTATTGCGCGTGGTGGGATGGGACGCCGGTCTGATGATTACGACGAAGCGAGCAATCGCCTAAACTCTACTTCGACGTTCGTGGCGCACCGGAAAACCGCCTATACATGTCTTTATTGCACATGGTGGGAAGGGACCCCGGTGCGGCGCCTACGACGAGGCAGGGTCACTCATAAGTACCCCCGAGCGGGGGGAAAGCAAACTGCGCATTCTTAAACGAGCCACCGACAAAGCCCGCGAAGGTACGAACTCTCTAAACTCAGATTTCTCGCATCGTTGTTTGCAGCAGACCGGAAAAACTCCTATACACGCCTTTATTGCGCGTGGTGGGATGGGACGCCGGTCTGATGCTTACAACGAAGCGAGCAATCGCCTAAACTCTACTTCGACGTTCGTGGCGCACCGGAAAACCGCCTATACATGTCTTTATTGCACATGGTGGGAAGGGACCCCGGTGCGGCACCTACGGCGAGGCGGGGTCACTCATAAGTACCCCCGAGCGGGGGGAAAGCAAATTGTGTCATTCATAAGTACCCTCGAGCGGAGGGAAAGCAAACTGTGCATTTTTAAACAGGTACCGTCAAAGACCCCATACACGCCTTTATTGCGCGTGGTGGGAGGAACAAAAAATCACGGCCGCGGTGTCCTCGTTAGAGGGCACCTACCATACACGCCTTTATTGCGCGTGGTGGGAAAGGCCCAGTTTTCTCGTAGTTTTCCCCTAAACGGGGGAGATGCCGGGAGGCTGCCGAAATTTCGGGTGAAGACGGATCGTACTTGGACTTGATTTGCACATCAAATGAACAAAAATGGGACTCATACATGGACTTGATTGAACTCCAAAAACACTAATAAAAGACTTAATTCAAATTCAAAATTGAAAAGAACATGAAATTTGACTGGACTCGAGCAAGAATTTGATATTGAACATTCAAACTCAAATGACTTTAATCAAATTATAAGACTTGAACTTGCAAGACGAGCAAGGATGTGAATGAACAATCAACTTGAACTTGTACTCTGGACCTGAACATTAATGACTTGAACAATTCGAACTCAAGCGAGTACTTGAGTTGGACTACAACGGACATAGAAATGATCTTGTGCCATTGAGCTCATGAATTTGATTTGAACTGGACTTGGAAGAGTTCAGGCTTGAGTCCGATTTGAACATCGTTGGTCCCTCACATTCGACATCAATCAAACCACAACACTTCTTACGGATGTATTCAGCGTAGCACACAATGAAAGCAAATGCCCGTTAGCGCCAATAACCATCCGATCGAGGACAGATACACATGTTCTTTGCAACTAGAAGGTAGTTGATTCAAATGTCTACGAATGTGAAATGACCACAATAAGATGTAAATCTCCTACGACAATCCCTACAAACGCCTGTTGATTGATATGGCGATACGGGAGACCAATGATGGAGGATCCGCCTTCCTATAAACAAATACAACCCAACAGACCACCTGAGATTGGTGAAAAGGTGGATTTGATGTAGGAGTAATGGTTCTTCTACAAACACTCATAGGAGCTCGTAGTAGATACGACAATCCCCACCAAGTCAATGCACTATAGAAATGAACAGTTGCAAGGTGTACGAGTACTATTCATTTGTTGTAGTCAAAGATCTATCTCTACAACAAGTGCAAATACATCAAACCACCTGAGATCGATGAAAGGTGGGTAGGATGCAAGAACAATGACACTCCTACAATCAATAACAATTCAGTGCTGATCAAAGGTAATAATTTTCCACAAATAAAGATAGTCAAATTGTAGAAAATACAACCATCTACAGATCGTCGTGGAAGACCCATATGTATTAAATGTCATATACAAGCAGAATGTCAAAAGACTTCAACAAGTGCAAGCCCTATGACTTAAGGCAGGAGATTAGTTAGTGCACTATGACCCGTCTACAAAAATCAACAAATAGTGCACGACAGTCTACCTGTATGAAGGAGCGAACAATTATATTCAGAAGCTGCTACGCCACCGGATCTGCAACCTCCGTACAAGCAGACAGAAGGCGTCTACGAATACTTTTAAAATACGCCCGCACAAGTGCACCGTAGTTTGTATACACATAGGTACACAAAGGGGTAATTATAATCCAAACCCGCATGGGCCCCGGCGAGCGTGTTATTGGTACACACTTGACGTCTAGGGATGCTGCGCGGGTTGACAAGTGAATTCAGGTTCGAAACCGATCCTTCTGTACGGATCAATAGAAGTCGACAGGGTTCGAACCATTAAGCAAATGTAAGGTTGTGGGGATCGATATATTTTCTTTAAAACATTCATATTAGGTCATCAAGGCCTACAACAATATGAATTCACTAATAAAAGCTCAAAGCCTACAAAACCCGATCCTCTGTCGACAGCCCGACAGAGTTGACAAGGTTCAATCCATAAAAAGAAATGACCCCCGAACACCCCGATGATGGCCGTGTTGAATACAGATCTCAACCGGAGGGGTTTCCAAATATTTTCAAATATCTCCCAAATATTTCAAAGCTCCACCCAAATATCCACAAAAAATCTAAAAATCCTCAAAATCCAAAAATCCCCAAAATCCAAAATTCTCCAAAAATCCAAAAAAAATCCCAAATTCTAAAATATTTAAAATATGAAGTCTATCAATCCCAACGCTTAAAGCAAAATCCATCCACCCTCCGCAACAGTTTGTCGAGGTGGACAAATTAAAATCAATTTCAGCTCACAAAGAGCGAAATGCCTAGTCGAAAATATCACTAGGATCCATTCTCAAACAATCTCTTGCCAGTAAGGACGTGGTACGTGACCTCTAACCGGCAGTTTCGCCGCCAAATGGCACTGCAGGTAAACGGTTATGACCCGGGGCCCTCTGAACCGAGTGGTTTCGCCGCCAAATGGCACCACAGATAGCGGTTATGGCCAGAGCCAATACGCTCCTTAATGGCGTTAAATCCTTGAGATATGAATCAATAGGATATGATCGATAGGGTACAAAGCCCTCTGTAAGCTAAGGTGGATTCAAATTTGTCCCCTTAGACAAACATTCACCCCCGGTCTACAAGGTCCCCTTGGACGAAGCAACCCATGGCTGCCGACAAGGATCCTTCTGTCAGGTTGGGTCGACTACCTCCTCTGACTAAGTAGACCAGGGACCACGATGGCCCGGGACGACGGAACCATGGGATTTTGATCGGGTCTATCATCCATTCCCCCACCATCCGCTTTAAGTTCCAGATGGTGAAAATTTCAGCTTTAAATATCAAATTTCTCAAATCTCCCAACCCAAATTCCAAAAATATGAACATTCAAATTCTTCAAATTCTCAAATCCAAATCCAATTCCAAATCCAAATCCTATGCTGCTACTATATGCCAGATAACATGTATTCTATACGTATCTGATTGACGACTAGCCTTAATCGAAAGTTCTCTCTCATGATCGGGAGGGGTAATTAACTATAGGGGCTTGCGCCTATAGGAAACCAGAACTCAGATCATAAAGTCCTCGCAAAATGAGGGCGAAATCTCTGGGTAGTGTCTTATCTACAAACCCATCTGCCTTCCAAAATTTACCCCGAAACTTAGTTCGTTAAAACTCCATCGCCGAATAAGAAAAGCGAGCGGAGGCCGGGGCCGAATTTTCGGAGCCCACAAGAAGCTTCATCTATGAGCATATATCGGTATATTGTAATGTCAGTTTGTTACTCTTACTCACCTACTTCTGAGTTTTGACATTTAGAGGGAATGTTTTATTTATGGTTTTTGGATTTTTTGCTTACTTGTTGTTCTCTTAAATATTATCTCGAGTTGTCTAAAAATCAGAAAAGTTTGGCATACATTAGTTGGTTTGACAAATATTCTAATTTATGTGAGGTTGGTTCTGGTTTGGTATACATTCATCTCCTCGGATCTCTAGCTTTCTGTGACAATTCTGTGACTTGCTTTCTAGTTATAACTTATTTGGGTGATTTACTATTCTAGTTATTGATTTACATATTCTAACTTGATTTATATGTTCTATCATTCAATTAGTTAAGAACTTAATGTGTTATACACTAATGCTGTTATACTATTTGTTGTGTTATTGTTATATACATATATTGGAATAATGATTAATGTAATTAATTATTATGTTATATTATTATGGTTATGTTGGATAAGTAGTTATGTGACAATTCACAAAGAGTTAATTTATTGAAGTGTTAAATTGTGATTGTAGTTTCTAGTTAATGTGTCAATGTATCTTTTTAAAACATGACATTTAAGAAATGATTAAGAATTATCATTGTAATATATTTTAATATTTTGACTAGATGGAGGATTTCAATACCATTCATGAAAAAAAATTTATGAAAATGAATAAGTTTGGGCTTCTGAAAATGTTATAGAGCCCCCTAAGATCTATTTACCGAGGGGACACTTACTAAGAAGCGACGAAGGATGACTTCAGCTATTTGGGGTCATTTTGAGATGGTGCCTAATATGAAAAATGGAAAAAAAAAATGTAAATGAAAGAAATGTAGCAGTACTTATGTGATAGAAAAAATAGAACTGGTAATCTAACGCATCATCCTAAAAATTGCAAGAAAAGAAATACGTGTGATATAGGACAGTTGATTTTTTTAACCAATTCTGATTATTCCATATCTATATCCGATAATAAGTTTGATCACGTAGAATTTCGTGACTTGTTCACTGTATCTATTATTATGCACGATTTTCCCTTTCAATGTGTTGAGTGGGTTGGAGTTTGAGTACTCTTGATATAACTTTGTCAGAATTTACAATTATTTTCTAGGAACAGTGCTAGAAATGATTGTAAAAAATTATTTACTAAGGAGAAGTGCAATATAAAGGAACAATTATATAAAACTACTAGCAATGTTTGCTTAGCATCAGACATATGAACTTCTATAAATACTAATGAGTTTATTTGTTGAACAGCTAATTTTATTGATAATGAGTGGCACTTGCAAAAAAAAATATTAATTTTTCTTTCATGCCAACCACATGATAGAATTACTTTATTTGAAAAGCTGCAATCTCTTTTGGCAAAATAAAAATTAGAATAAAAGATTTTAAGTATTACTTTAGATAATACTTTCACAAATAATGTTTAAGTTGATTATCTAAGGAATCATTTAAATTTACGTGGTGACATGTTGTGTGATGATAATTTTTTTCATGTTCGTTGTACAACCCATGTGTTAATTTTGTGGTTCAAGAAGGTTTGAAGAAAATTGATGGTATAATTATTAAAATATGATAGAGTACTAAGTATATGAAAGGCTCTCAAGCAAGGAAATAAAAGTTTCTTGATTGTGTTACACAAAGTTGCCTAGATGGGAAAAGAGATTTGAGACAGGATGTTCCAACTAGATGGAACTACACATTCATTATGCTTGACAATGCTATTTATTTTCGACGTTCTTTTCAACATTTAGAATTGATTGATTCAAACTACAAGAAATGTCCAATAGCTCCTAAATGGGAGAAAGTTAAAGCTATTTACAAATTTTTAGCTCCACTCTATGAAATTATTTGTCTAATTTTCGGGTCAAAGTACCTAATAATAAATTTATACTTCCCATATATTTCTACAGCGCAAGCAGAACTAAAAAATGAAAGGTTAAACGTGCATCAATACATCAAAAAAATGATAACAAGGATGATTGCTAAGTTTTAGAAATATTGGTCAAAATTAAGTGATATATTGACAATACCTATTATTTTAGATCTGAGATACAAAATTACTTTCGTAAAGTGGTGTTATCGGAGATTGTATGGTAGGGATTACCTCTTTAAACTAAGAAAGATCAAACTTAAGTTGTTCTTCTTATTTGCTAACTACAATTTATGAGGGAATGATATATAAGGGCAATATTCATGTGCATCTAAGATATTACAAGGTGTTGTTTCAAAGAGTACTTCATTCTCAAAGATTAAGTCACAATTTCTACATATTATATAACTATAATTGTTGAGTTACAAATTCATTGTTTATTTTTTTTATAGTTCTAATACATTTAAAAAAAATCGGATTTTGATTCATTTGAGCAGGAGGTCATAATGTCTAGGAAATCAGAATTAGATATTTATCTTAATGAACCAAAGTTTGATAGGAATGTCGATTTAGACATTTTAAAATACTTGCAAGGGAACCAATATAGATTTCCTAATGAATCTGTTATGGCTCATGATGTACTATGCATTCCAATTACTATAATAGCATCTGAAAGTGCCTTCAATAATAGTGGTAGAAGTCTTGATCAATTTTGAAGTGCACTGAAAGATGATATTGTTGAGGCACTAATTTGTGCAAATGATTGGTTATATGGAGAATATGGTGCTTTCTTTATCATATTCAAGAACATTTACATTTCTTTAATATTATTTAGAGCTCAAATTTATTTTTCTTTTTGTTGCAGCAGTAGTTAACCCCAAACTTGATGTTGTAATTGAAGATTATTTTTAGTTTGGATGTGAACACAAGTGATAGAGAGCAGGGTGAAAGTTTAGTTGTTGGATGATTTCATTTGGTTATTGCTTATTATTTGTTTAAAGAATTTGATATATCATGTCTATTGCTTTTTGCCTATTTTAAGATTTTCATATGTCTGCTTTAAGAATTTGAGATAATCCTGAGTTGCTTCCTTGCTGGGTTGGTTTCCTATTATTTAGTTGGTTGTTGTTAGTAAATATTCCTAGTTGAACTTTCTGCTATTTGAGTTGAACTATTTGTTATTGAGTTCGACTTATATTTGAGTTGGACTTTCTACTATTGTGAAATTTGCCCCATATTAACATATTCTTTAATTTCATATTTATGGATATATCTGCTATTGAGTTGTTGAGACTTGAGAATTTTGATTGCTACTGTATATTATTCAACTAGTTGTTATGGGTGCGTTTACTGCTGCTAGCTGGATTATTTTTCTTGTAATTCCTTCACTACTACCTACTGCCTTGGTTTGTCTGTTACTGGCTACAGGTTGTGCATGTTCAGAATTGTAAGAGAACTAAATGTATCTTAAGAGATGTTGGGTTGTTTCTAAAAGAATTGAAAGCTGAGTTGTAATGATGAGAACTCTTCTAAACTGAGTGTGAGTCATTTGAAGAAAATTTTATTTCAACCAGGTGACATGTGTTATATTCTAATCAAATAGATACTAAATATAATAATATAATACAAAATATCGCATTGGATGGCAATACCATGATAGTAAAAAAGTTCATTGTTGACTCACACTTCATTACTTGATGAATTATTTGGAGGATTAATATGAGCTATTGACTCAAGTTTTCTACTTTCTCATGGTTCTATAATAATATCAATTTAACCTCTTTTTTTCAATTAACTTAAATCTCCATGAGGTAGGTCCTGCCAAGACATCCGGTCTTCAGAGTTTCCAATTCTTCAAACAATCAAAGTATCAAAACTATATTTCTAAATTATGATTTGTAATTTGTGAAATTGTATGTTTGTAACTTGTTATGAGGTTTGTAATTTTTTATTTGATTTGTTTATTTATTTAATTGTGGTTTGTAATTTTTAATTTATTTAACTTGTAAATTGCAATTTTTAAAATTTTATTTATTTAATTAGTTTGTTTTGAAGTAAAAAAATTAAAGTTAAATGGGTTGGCGGGTCAATTTGGGTTGATCCAAACCTGGATCGGGTCGGGTCCAGGTGCAGCATTTTAACCCATTTCCCTAAATGGGTCGGGTTTGGGTCGGGTCATATGATGACGGGTTGGTTTCGAGTTTGACACGAACCTTGACCCGAAAACCCATTTTGACAGCCTATCAATCATTTCACAAAGCAGCATTATCAAACCAACCTACTATAATTGGTTTAAGTTTAAATAAATTCTACGTAGATGCAACCACAAAGCACTTCTAAGCTGAAAAAATGATTATTGTCCAAGTCTATCAATATCTGTGTCTAGTTTATTGGCTAAATTTGGTTTGAATAATCTCTTTAAAATATATCATATACGAATTATACTATTATGTTGAATAACTGCAAAGCAGTATTATAAGCTTCAAACTTACCAAATATTGTTTCATTCTCTAAAACAAAAACAAAAAAAATGGACGGGGTTGGTCTGATTAAATTAAACACAAACACCAATAAATGCCCAATAATTGTCTCAAGAGGTTATATTCCTAGAAGCTGGAATGATGCAATCTGAAGACTGAAGTGATCATAAAACTAAAGCAAACAAACAGTCATATCATTGTAACTCACCCATTAGTAATAGAAAAACACATTTCTTCATTTTATCAAAATGGTTGTATTTATCATGCTTAGTCTAAGTGAGGAAACAAACAAAAATAAATGGGCAAAACATATTGATATATATTATGGACAATGCCATCTCAAAGAAGGGAAAATATAGTCCATGGTTCATATTTTAACCAAATAATATTTCCATTTTGAAATCCCAAGTCTAGGTTCCCATTCATTTTATGAGACATCTAACAGGTGCAACAGTCTAAAATCAGAACTTTGTAGAAACAAAAATTCACCTAAAATATCTAAGGGATTGGCAACAAAAAATTCAGCTTTAGATTGAATAGAAAGTCATACAAAGTTAATAGTTTCCGAGCAGACAAATATGAGAAAGTCATACAATGTCAATAGTTTCCAAGCAAGCAAATATAAGAAGTAAAAAAATTCCTCAGGTCACAAAACAATACTGAGAAGAAATTGCTTACTTGATGGCGGAAAACAAGATATGCTAGGCCAAAAAAAACCATTATGTATGGAAGTAAAAAGGGTGCGACCACAGCATATACGAGACCAAGTAAGAAATATAGTTGTATCTTGGGTTCATTTGCATTAAATTCAATGCTACCAGGGTCCATGGCCTCTTCTCTATCTTTTTCAGTCTTTACCAAGAAAATGTTCTTCAAGTGATATACTATCAAAGGTTTCAATCTTAAAATCTCCCCTGCAACTCCAGCCCAGCCATCAACCATGACATATGTTATAAAAAATGTAGCTTTCTGTGGAATTGCTATGCCAATGGTCTTTGGAAACCTGCATTTTGACATTGAAGCTGTCATTAGAATACCAGTACCTCAAAATTTTGAGACCTGAACTTGCTACACAATAGGTTCATAGCCATATCTAAAATTTGAGTATATGCTAAATTGATTTTTCCATGGCCTACAGATTAGACGACTTAAATTGCTTTTAAAAAATTTATCTTAATTACCAACTATATGTGATAAAAGGAAAGCTCCAAGTAATCTACCCTAAAATTAGCATCAATATTTAAAAACAAAATTTGTTAAGGAAAAGCGCACTGATGAGAACAGTATTGGAAAAGATGTCTACAAGGAAAAAGTAAATGAGAAGAGAAGGATTTATGTCATTTAGGGATATTCGCTTATGTCCATGACTGTGGAGGGAGAAGATTGTTCCATTAGAACAAAGATAAATATATGACAAAAAATATTCGACAACCAAAATATGTCCTCATGTTTATTTCTCTACATTTCCCTTCTCTCTTATCTTTTCTATCCTCTTTTCTTTCCTCACTGTAAAGCCCAAAAGAAATCTCACCGGCAACACTTTTCTTTGTATTTTTCTTCTCCAAAATAAGTAATTTATTAAAAAAAAAAAAAGTAGGAAGGTTGAACTTCCATAGTTTCTAGCTATCAATGTACCCTGGTATCAAGGATCAAACAAAGCACAAATAAAAAAAGAAGATAATTAGCAATAGAAAGTAATGCATAGTCTAGAACATTAAACATTAAACGGCCAAAATAGATGGGGATCCTAACGAGCAACCATCAATGTGAATATACACAAGTAAATGATCCTACGATGACCTGATATGCATGATTGCATGAATACTAATAACAATTTCCACAATATATTTAGTGGCCTAAAGATGCAACAATGAGAAAGCACAGTTGATCAATTAAACAAGAGTAACATGCATGCCTCCACATTATCTCTGAAATAAATTTTAGAAGACTGTCTGGGTGGAGGTCTACAAGAGAAGAAATTATTCGGTGCAAAATCTAGACGTTGCTATCTGTTCGGACGCCCATAAAATTGTGACCCATGGATAACCTATGTAGCGATTGCTGACGTTGATTGCTTAGTGGAATTTCGACATGGCTTCAACACTTAATCCCCAATAAAGGTTAAAAGTGAATATGGTGGATGAATTCCACATTTTGAGCGGCACCTTTTTGGTTTTCAACATCCGGCGTTCCTTCTCCGAAGAGAAACTCCTCTGAAGCTCCTGCATTCTCTTATTGCAATTCGTCATTTGTCTCCGAAGTTCCTGCATTCCCTCCGCTGGCGTCACCTTCTCCACCTGCAAAAAGAAAGGTAATTTGCTTGCATATTTTATGCTCATGTTATGCATATTTTATGTTCATGCTATGCGTATTTTATACTCATGCTATGCTTATTTTATACTCATGTTATTCTTATTTCATATTTAATAATTGCATAAATATTTGATGTTAGTTATGACCTTATCGTATTTTCGTTATTTTTAGGGTTTATGCTAAAACCTAAACCCTAACAAACTATTAACAAATGAACTCTTTGGATCTTAGAAACAACAAAAAAGTAAATAGATAAATGTTTTATGTGTACGTTCTGAGTAGTTTGTGCGTAGGTTGTGCGTAATCACTATGTATTTTATGCTTATGTTATGCATATGCGTTCTTTTTGAAAACTTTTAAAATTATTAACGCTGGTTATAACCCATCGTATTTTCTCTGTATTTAAGGTTTATGCGGAAACCTAAACCCTAACAAACTTTTAATAATTAAACTCTTTGGATCTTAAAAAAATATGAGTTGTTTGTGCCAATGTTGTGCGTAGGATATGCATAGGTTGTGCATAACCACTGCGTATGTTGTGCGTATATTATGCGTATGTTGTGTATCTTCTCCTTATGGTTCTTTGTGATGTTCTTGCCAATGATGGAATACATTTGGATGATGTTATTTGATTACATCTTGAGTGTAATGTCATCTTAGCAATCTATGTCACTTGTTTGATGGTCTTTTAAGATTGCAGGTAAAAAGATTGTTGAATCACCACAATTGTGCATTCTCTCTGTGTATAATGTGCATATGTTATGCGTATGTTATCGTATTTTATGAGTATGTTGTGTGTTTTATTAACTATCTTTTTTTCTTATTTTATATATTTTTTTAACCTTGATGTTTCAGATATATATTCGTCTTAATTTTACTCAGCAAATTTCTCATGAAGTTGTGGACATCTTGAAGAGTTTAAATATCATACAATTTTTGCAATTTCTTGAATTTGAGCAAAATATCTCACTTATTTATGAGCTGATCTCAAGGTGAAATATTCCAAAGCAATGTTTTATTTTAAAGGGGCATGCTATTTCTTTCACTGTTGATGAAGTAACCTTTTTTACTAATCTACCAAATAAAAGTGAAGAAATATCATGAATTTTTTTAGCACTTACAGTAGTTACATCATTAAAAATTAAGGCGGACATGCTTGAGTTGATCAAGCAAACCCCCCTAGAGACTATGTTGAGAATGTTTATTATGTATTTATATTCAAATTTATTTTTTCAACTTAATAACTTTAAAACCCCTCGGTTGCTTCACTGAATAGTAAATAATGTAGATGAGTTATTCTCAATAAACTGGGCGGGGTCGATTAAGAAATTTTTAGTTTGAGAGTTTAATAAGACATCCACCAAGATTTCAAATAAGAAGCCAGAAGGTTACATCAATAATTTTATGTTTATATAATTATGAGTACTAATTCATTCTAATTTTTATTTAATTTTTATAATTCATTTGCTAAAATTTTCTTTGATATTATGCAGATTTGGTTCCTGGAGCACACTTCTATTCATGCTCCTATATACACTGAAAAAATGCCCCGTTTCTTGCGATGGGCTGATGATATTATATATATTACTTAGACGGTCACAAATTTATTTGTTAATGTAAGGAAAAGTTAGGTACATCTTACAGCAAATTTCAATTAATGCATCTATGAAGAATAAGAATTTGTTAATATATAAGTTTTTTGCAGATTTTTTATGTCCTCAGGGGAGTTACCCAGGCTGAAATTAATCTGGTTAATATCAAGAAATATCCATCACATAGTGCTCTATCCCATTATGAAATATCCACCCATCAAACCCCCCACCAATCACCCCATCATACCCCACCTCCTCCAATCTCCCAGCAACCACACTTTATTTTTTCTGCTAAAGCTATAGAATTTCTCCAAGAAAAAATAATCAAATCCTGCCAAGAAACCTACACAAAACTCTTTCTTGAATTTGAAGGTAGGCTAAGCAGAAAATTTGAATAACTAACTGAAAGAGTAGAAGTTATTGATGTCAAGCTCAATAATTACATTGCTCACAACAAATTATTTCCCGAGAAATGACTTGTTAGCTACTCCTCATCTTCCAATAAGAAATAAAAATATTTCCAAGGCCCAAGGAAATCAGATATCCCTCCCCCAAAAAAGATATCCTTGATTGGATCCATACCCCAAAAAAGCAAGAATTCCCAACCACAAACGAACCTGATAGGATCCATAAACCAGGAAAAAAAATGAGCTAGTAAAAGATATTATAAAATTTAAGAGGAAGATTAAACTGAAGACACAGAAACCAATGCAAACCGAAAATGTACCAAACCCATCCCAATCCAATCCTAAAGTGTACCAATCCCATCCCAAAATGATTCAATCCTATCACAAAATGAGCTTGACATCAATAACGCAGTACATACACGTAAAATACATAGTAAGTACGCACAAAATATGCAGTACATACACATAAAATATGCAATAAGCACTACAGGAAATTCAGCTGTTACCGGCGGCCATGACCGGTGGTTATATGGCCGTCGGTAATAACGGCGGTTTGGCCGACGGGTATTGCCGGCGGCCTAACCGGTGGTTATTTAAGTTTAGGCCGCCGGAACTAGCAGGGGTCATCTAACCGCCGGATGAACCGCCAGATCTCAATATTACTTGTGGTATACCGGCGGCTAAAACCGCCGTTGTTAAGTGATTTCAGTACCGACGGTCTACGCCGCCGGAACGCCGCCGGTAAAAGCCCTAAAATTAACAAGCTCGAGCCTCCCATTTCATTTCTCTTCTTCCTCTCTCTCTCTTTGGCCGAGCTCCCCCGTCGCCTCCGCCCGACTCTCGCGCGATCGAGCGGCCTGACAACTGCCGACGACCTCTCTCCGGCCGCCGATCCCACACTGGCCGCCCTCGAAGCCTCACTGTCTTGCCGCCATCGATCTCACACTGGCGCGCCTAGTGTTCATGGGAGTTGAAGGAAAACCACGATTTCAAGATAAACTTGAATGTTTTTTTGTGATTATTTGTTCTCACTAGACATTTGCAAGAGTTTGTAATCTAGTGTATGCTTTAGGTTGTAATCTAGACATTCGCAAGAGGTTGTAATCTTGTAATCGTTTGAGTAGATCTAAATTTGAATTTATTAAGTGTAATTTTAGTAATGATAGATCTAATGGGTGGATTGTGACTTTGGGTGAGAGCAAGATAGCAAGAGAGAGAGAGAGAGAGAGAGAGAGAGAGAGAGAGAGAGAGAGAGAGATAGAGAAAAGAGAGAGAGAGGGAGAGAGAGAAAAAAGAGAGAGAGGGAGAGAGAAAAAAGAGAGAGAGAAAGAGAGATAGATAGATGGAGAGAGAGCTAAAAAGAGGGAGAGAGAGATATAGAGAGAGAGAGAGAGCAATCAAGTGTAAGAGAGAGCAAGAGAGGGAGAGTGAGAGAGAGAGGGAGAGACATACCCGCCGGTGTTTTTAAAAACTGTCGGTTTTACCAACCACGCCGCCGGAAAAAACCGCCGGTAATAACTGAATTTCATGTAGTGAAGTGTGCAGTAAATAAACACAAAATATGCAGTACATATACACAAAATATGCAGTATGTACGCACAAAATACCATTGTTCGCATTAATTGTTAACATGCTATAAAGAAATGTGGACAAATATGAATGCTTCAAAGACTTAGAGGGATTTGAACTTTACCGATAAGTTGAAGCCTATATTTTCTAAATTTATCTTTTCCTCTTGCTATACTTCTTTGAACTGTTCTACTTCCTCGACATCTTCATACTTATTTTCGGTCCCTGCATCCTCTGAGAATATTGTCTGGTTATAAAAATAAACGTTCTCCTTCAGATCAATCTCCATTTTCATCTACATTGTTTTTTCTGTTCTTTCTTACTTTCTCAGCTTACCCGAAATTTTTTGCTAAACCTTTATATAATATGGAGATTCATGGCTGAAATATCAAAAAAAGAAGCGGTAACCCTAATTTGAACTGTATTTGAATTTTGGATAAGGTGGTCAGGGATTATTATGTGTTGAAGACACGTCAAAATTCCACTAAGCAATCCACGTCGTCAATTGCCACATAGGCTATCCATGGGTCATAATTTTATTGTCGTCCGAATTGATAGCAACGTCCGAATTCTATACTGAATAATTTCTCCTAGAGGAGGATGTCGTCCTCCATTATCAAGCTTGACCAGCAACAATAGTAGAACAACCGACCACTCTACTTTGATTGTGAGCCCTTAACCGATAAGTCATCGCTAACCAAGAGCCATCATCCTTGCCATGCAGAAGCCTCTCCATTCTTGTTGAACGTTAATGGGATGATATCTCCTACAAAGAAACGTATATTTCGGCAAATTCAGGAGTCTAGGCCTCCTTCCACGTTAAAGAAAAGCGTGCACGGGCGGTGTCAGATGACACCTACGCAAAAAATCCTCAATCTCATCACGTCAGAGAAAGGCACGCATGGGTCTTAAAAAATATATGTTTAAACGCGTAGTTATTTCCCCGTGTATGGGTACTTATATTTTTGTCCCGATGTGCTAAGAAAAGCACGCACAAGACTCATCTACCTCGTTGTAAGCACCGCACTGAATTTCCTCCCACCGCATTAAAGAAAAACATGCATAGGGGTCCCTCGGCGCGCCACAAATACCGAAAATATGACTTTAGGAGATTACTCGCTTCGTCGCTAGCATCTCAATGAATTTTTTCCCACCGTGCTAAGAAAAGCGTGCTTGAGTGGTCGTTCGTCGCGTTGCAAGTGTTGAAATGAGTTTTCTTAAATTTGCAAAATTCTTTTTTTTTTTTTCTTTTTTTGTCCTTTTTTTCCTTACACACACACACACACACATATATATATATATAATAATTAATCATTAAAAAAAAGATAAAACATATACCTAATTATCTAACTAAGTTGGGTAAGACGGCTTGGTTGGAGAGCTTGGGCTTAAGGCCAGATGAGATGTTGGGCTAGGGTCGATTAAGTGGAGGGCTACACAGTGAACATAATGGTTCGAATATAGGTTCGGAAATAAATTCTTTTTTTTTTTCTTTTCTTTACTTTTTTTTTGTCTCTATTTTTTTCCTTTCTTTTTTTTTGTTTTTCTTTTTTTCCCTTACACACACGTATATACAAACATATAATAATAATATACACACATATATATACCTAATTATCTAACTAAGTTGGGTAAGATGGCTGGGTTGGAGAGCTCGGGCTTAAGGCCAGATGAGGTGTCGGGCTAGGGTCGATTAAGTGGAGGGCTACACAGCGAACATAATGGTTCGGATATAGGTATAGGAGGTGGAGTTCAGCTCTTGTGTGGAAGTCCTGAGCAGGGTCGGGTAAGCTTCCTAGAGGATCTTCGGCTAGGTCGAGATTCGGACACCTGAAGCCAAGTTCAGTAGGGATTAGGTAAGTGGTTAGATGGAGAGGTTTTGGTGTGGGTCGGCTAAGAGGGAGGTGGATAGGCTTTGGCTTCTACGTGCAAATGGGGAGATTTGGCTTCGGCTATGGAGGTTTGACGGGATTATGTGGAGCTCTGATTGGAGGGAATGATGGAAGCAATGTAACAGAGAAAAAGAAAAATTGAAGAAGAAAAAACCACTCCAAATTCTGTTCTTGAACTTTCACGGGCACGAAACAAAAACAGAGCAGAGAAAAACTTCAGTCTTCTCAGCGAAAGCCAAAACTAAGAGAGCCACACCGTTTTTCTCTTCTACACGGGATACAAAAATTCAAAACAAAAACAAAAAACTGTTTTTAAAACTATCTAATAAAACAAATAAAATAAAATCAAAAGAAAAACTAAAGCAAACAATGCGTCGTTTGGTTTGATAATATCCAACAATCTCCCCCTCAAACCAAAACTTTCTTCATCCCAAGCATCTTCAGTAGCTTCACAAACATCGGTGTCGGCAAAGCTTTAGTGAACAAATCGGCTACCTAATCCTCTGTACTGCAGTGCTCCATGCTAATCTGACCCTTCTTTACTACATCTCTGATAAAATGGTAACGCACATCAATGTGATTACTCCTGCCATGTTGTAATGGATTTTTGGCCAATGCGATCGCCGACTTGGTGTCCACATAAATTGTTGTAGCTTCATCATTCTTTCCATAAAATTCATTCAGTAAATTCTTCAACCACATTGCTTCACAAGCCGCTGCCGCTGCTGCTATATAATCTGCCTCACATGTAGATAATGCTACAACTTTCTGCTTCTGTGTGCACCAAGTAAAAGCTGTATCACCAACATAAAATACATATCCACTTGTGCTCTTTCTCTCCTCATGATCATTTGCCCAATCACTGTCATAATATCCAAGTAACTTCATATTCTCCACTGCACTGATAATGAAGACCAAACTCAAATGTGCCACTAATATATCTAAGAATCCTCTTCGCTGCAAGTCAATGAGACTCCCTTGGATTCTCCATGAATCTGCTCAAGATGCCTACACTATACACAATGTCAGGTCTCGTCACTGTCAAGTATTTGAGGCTCCCGATCAAACTTTTATACAATGTTGAATCAACCAATTTTCCTTCTCCTTCTTTGGTGAAATGAACTCCAGTTTGCATTGGTGTTGAGACACTATTGCAATGATTCATCCTGAACTTCTCAAGCAACTCTTTCGCATACCTCTTTTGACATATCCAAATTCCATCATCTTAGTGATGCACTTCTATGCCCAAAAATAATGACATGAGGCCAACGTCTGTCATATCAAATCTTTTGAACATTGTTGATTTAAAATTTGCAATCATCTGCTCATCATCACCTGTTATAAGAAAATCATCCACATATAAGCATATAATCAACCTGTTGCCATTTGAGTCTGTCTTCATATACACACCATGTTCATAAGGGCATTTAGTGAAAATGCTTATCAATGCATAGGTTCCAAGCCCTCGGGGCTTGCTTCAAGCCATATAATGCCTTTTTCAAACGATACACCATATGCTCTTTTTCCTTCACAATAAAACCTTCAGGTTGATCTATATATACTTCTTCCTCCAAGACACCATTCAAGAAAGCCGACTTCACATCTAATTGATGAATCTGCCATTTATTCATAGCTGCAATAGAAAAAATTAATCTGATTGTATCAAATCTGGAACTGGTGCAAAAACCTCTTCATAATCTATCCCTTGCTTCTTCTTGTACCCTTCGACTACAAGTCTAGCCTTGAATTTGTTTACACCTCCTTCAACATTTTTCTTCAATTTGTACACCCACTTGACACCAATGGACTTTTGACCTTTAGGAAGTGAGGTCAAACTCCATGTGTCATTTCTCTCAATAGCATCAATCTCCTCTTTCATGGCATCCATCCATCTCTTATCTACAACTGCTTCATTAAAAGTTAATGGCTCTTCATCTACATATAAAGCAAATTGAGATAACTCTTCATTATAATTTGTGGTGTCATATATCTCCTGCAGGCTTCTAGTCTTCACCTTTTCAATACCACAACTAGATGATTCTCCCAATCTCACTGTAGTGTGTGGTGGTCTTTGTTGCTCTACATCATCAATAATTTTTTCTGAATTTCCCCAAATTGTGACATCCTCCTTGTTGCCATTTTCAAGCCAATCCCAAAATAAGCTCTCCTCAAATCTCACATCCCTGCTCACTACCACTTTCTTTGTTATAGGATTATATAGTTTATAGGCTTTTGACCTTTCACTGTATCCTACAAACACACTGTTGACCTCTGAAACATGAGACAAAAAAAAGAAAATAAAAAAAGGGTTTTAAATTATTACTCAACTGCTCAAATTCGACTGCCCATCCCATATCTTGTAAAATCCTGCTCAAAATCTCTGCATAGCTGCCAGTTTCACATCACAAATCCTGTCCATATCCTATCCCATCAGCAGAAAGAAATAATGATAAAAAATAGGAGTTTCTCTCCTGCTGCTTCCTTCCATTTGATGAGCCCACTTGCTTCCCTATATCTGCTCCTACACCAGCACCCTCACAACCTTCTCTATGTAGAAGTCTCCCATCCAGAGCATCAAAAAAAAAAAAACCGGCTGGAGCAGCTTCACTCTTCCTTAGCTCACGTTTCCGCCTCCTTCAGCATTCTTCGATTTCTTGTTCTCTAGGTGCCGATCAAAACTACTGCATAAATAACATGCTGCTTTGCTTTTGTTTCTTTCTTTTTAGTTTTGTTTAGTTTGGTGTTCACATGATTTTTTTTCCTCAGCAGCTACCGTCCATAGATGTTAATTAAAACAACAGTACCCGAACTCCACTTAACCTCCCTCTTATCAGTGTTTCAAGTGATAATCTACAGAAAATTTCTGTCACAAAAAATAATACAGCAGTTTTCGAAAGCTCCTGCAGCTTTTCTTATGATGTTTTGTCCTTTTTGCAAGAATATCCTATAGCTCCACTCATACTACACACAAAATCAGCCAAAATCTGTACCAAATTGCCTTCAAATCAGCCCAAAACCCAACATTCCATGTTACCTGTAGCAGCTCTCTGACATCTCCTCAGCTTTTTTCACGTGAATGTTGGTTTGCTGCCCTTCTTTATGATTGGAAGAAGTCCATACCTCCCCTCCACTCAAATATTCCAAATAATCCAAGGCTCATCTCATCCCAAGTTCGAGCAGCCATCTTCCCATCTCAAATTTTGGCCCATTAAACCTGAACCTAAGCAGCCCCTTTACTCCACAAATCATCCCATTTCACTATTCTAAAGCCCAATCAAAACTTTCTCTGTTACAAAACAACCACTCAACCTCTTGCTATCCAAGTCCACAAACCAACAATCAAAAGCCCATTTAATCAAGTGGTGGAATAGCTATCTACAGCTCAGGGAAATCAACCCATTAGCTTTTAGCCAAGATCCTATATCCACTACTTCTCTAAACAGCAATCTGCCGTAATCAATATAATGTCCATATTTTCAAACAGTGAGTAAATTACTATTTTTACTATTAACTGTTGTTGTTGATTAGTAGAACTTATGTTGCTAGTGTACTTTAACCGAGTGTGTCATATATATACATATATTCATGCATTTGTTGCTAAAAAAAAAAAAAAAAAGGAGAGAGAAAGAAAAGTCAAAAAGAAGAGAGCATTCAAAAAAAAAAAGAGAGAAAATGAAAGTTAGAAAAAAAAAAAAAAAGAGGGAAGAAAAAAAAATATTTGTATGCATTTTCCGTCGCCGACCCCGAAGGTATAATCTCTAAGACTCAGATTCTTGTTCTCGTCGTTTGCGGCGGACCGGCGAACCACCTATACGTGCTCTCGTAGCACGGTAGGAGGAAACCTGGTGCGACGCCTACAACGAGGCGGGTAATCACCTAAAACGCATATTCCAATTTCGGTGTTTGCTGCGGACCGGCGAACCACCTATACGCGCTCTCGTAGCACGGTAGGAGGGAACCCGGTGCGACGCATACAACGAGGTGGGAATGCCCTATACACGCTCTTGTAGCGTGGTGGGGAGATCTACCTGTGCTCGCCTACGGATACTGTTGAAGACCTCATACACGCTCGAGTAGGGTGGTGGGATGAAAAAAATGTACGGCCCGGTGTCCCCCAACACCTACCATACACGCTCAAGTAGAGTGGTGGGATGGCCCAGTCTCCCGGATTTTCCCCTAAACGGGGGAGACGCAGGGAGGCTGCCGAAATTTCGGGTGAATGTACGACCGAACTCAGACCTGTTTTAACTCAAAGAGAACAAATATTTGGACACATTTGAACAACCAAGGACTTGGAACTACGCTCAGAACTCAAATCAAATGAACTAAAAGCACATCAAGTGGACTTTTGAATTTGCAAATGAAATTAAACATGAACTTAAACCAAAATGACAACAGACTCGGAGGCAGATTCAAATGTGGACTCATCTTGGGTAGGGGTGTCAATATTTGACACGACACGACAACCCGACCCGGACCCGACCCGGAAAATCCGGGTTGGACCCGACCCGTTTGATAAACGGGTCGTGTCCAGGTTTGCAGATTCAACCCGTTTAATAAAACGGGTCGGGTCGGGTTGACCCGGCTGGTTGCCGGGTCAACCCGAAAACCCATTTAATTTAAAAAAATGAATTTCCCGCTCAATCCCGCTGCTGCCCGCTGCCCGCCTGCCCGCCTGCCCGCGTGCCCCGCGCTGCCCAGCTGCCCCGCGTGCCCGGCTGCCCCGCGCTGCCCGCGTCGCCCCGGCTGCCCCGCGCTGCCCGCGTCGCCCGCGCCTCGCTTCCGCATGCCGCGCGCCTCGCTGCCGCTGCCGCGCGCCTCGCTGCCGCTGTCGCGTGCCTCGCTGCCGCTGCCGCATGCCGCGCGCCTCGCTGCCGCCGCTGCCGCGCCCGCGACGTCGCCGCTACCGCGTTGCCGCTGCTGCCTCGCAGCCGCGAGTGAAAAAACCGGGTCACGGGTCGTGTCGGGTCAACCCGTGACCCGCTCGGGTCGGGTCCGGGTTGGAATGTTCGACCCGTTTATAAAAACGGGTCGGGTTCGGGTTGACCCGTTTATATACGGGTCGGGTCGGGTTCGACCCGAACCCGACGGGTTGACCCGAATTGACACCCCTAATCTTGGGCTTGATTTGAGTCAAGCACGGTGGACAAGGATTTGAACTTGTATTTGAACTTAAACAAGACATCGAACATCTAATGAATAGCATGAAATGTGATAAGAATTATAATTTTGCCAATCAATATCATTAGTCATGCAAGCAAGGACCAATGTATAATAAACATGCTAACTTGATATATATGGGATGCTTATGATATATTGTCTAAAACACAAGGCAATAAATCATAATGAGTTATAGTGAACATGATTGAATTCAAAATTCAAATGATCAAAAGACTCAAATCAAAGTTGATTTGAACTTGACTTGAATCAAAAGACCATATGAAACTCAAGGGTGATAAATATTCAGTGCATATGAATGGATCTCAATCAAATTGAAGCTTTCAAACGATCACAAGCAACTATCAATGAACAAATTATCATGTAGATCATGAGCTATTCTTGAAGGGATGTTCAATGTGTGGTTTAATGTCCTTGCCAGTGAATCCGCAAGTTCATTCAAAGAAGTTGGATAGTTTTCAATGAAAGAATCCCCCAAAGAATGGTACGATCTGTCCACAATGATTATACCAACCCAGACGTTGATTTTAAGTGAAAATAATGATAATGTTGTTATTCATGTCATGAGCCTTCAAGAAATATAGTGGGCAAAATGATTTGTTATTTGTTGTTATACACGATAAATGCAGCATGGTTGCAAACATCGAGGGGGGAAATAACTTAATTGCAATGATGTATTAGTGTGCCCATGGATAGAACACTAAGGCTCATACACAACTGATGTCACCTACGACAGTGGTGATTAAAATCTATAAGTACGTCGGGTATAAGCACGAAGAAGAATACCTTCTGGCAGAATGAAAGAGGGATTTGAACAAATTAGAACTAAACTTCCTTGAGTTCCAAAACATCTTCTTAGTCTATACTTAAGAAGAAAACATCCCTGATATCAACAAACATCAGAATTAATAAGTCCACTACACACTGAAGATCCTGAAAAGAGCTCTTTTCAAGGCAGCAATCATTGATTTCAAAGTCTAGAAGAACTTTCCCTGGTGAATGAGAAAGGGGGAGTCAACACCAAGACGCACGCCACCGGATCCACAATACTCGTGCTAGCAGACAGAAGGCGTGTACAAGCCCTTAAATGAAAAGTTATGCGCACTCAAATGGCTGTTACCTACAAAACTACAAAATATTTTAAAGTACCCCCACACAAGTGCACCGTAGTTTGTATACACATAGGTACACAAGGGGTAAATTCAATCAACCCGCATGGGCCCCGACGAGCATGTTATTGGTACACACGTGACGTCTAGGGATGCTGCGCAGGTTAACAAGTGAATTCAGGTTCGAAACCGATCCTTCTATACGGGTCAATAGAAGTCGACAGATTTCGAACCATTAAGTAAATATAAAGTTGTGGAGACCAGTATATTTACTTTAAAACATTCATATTAGGCCTTCAAGGCCTATAACAATGAGAATTCACTATCAAGGGCATAAAGCCTACGAAACCCGATCCTCTGTCGACAGTCCGATAGAGTTGACAGGGTTCAATCCATAAAGAGGAATGACCCTAAACACCCCGATAATGGCCGTGTTGATGCAGATCTCAACCGGAGGGGTTCTCAAATATTTTAAAATATCTCCCAAATATCTAAAGTACATTTCAAATGTCTTTCAAACTCCACCCAAATGCCTATCAAAATCTAAAACTCCACAAAACCCAAAAACTCCACAAAAATCCTAAAAATCCAAAATATTTAAAAATGAAATAAATCCATCAACGCACTTAAAGCAAAATCCATCCACCCTCCGCAACAGTTTGTCCGGACGGACAAATTAAAGTTTACTTCAACTCACAAAGAGTCAAATGCCTAGTTGAAAATATCACTATGATCCATTCTCAAATATTTTTTTGTCAGTAAGGATGTGGTACGTGTCCTCTAACCGGCAATTTCGCCTCCAAATGGCACTGCTGGTAAACGGTTATGACCAGGGGCCCTCTGAACCGAGTGGTTTCGCCGCCAAATGGCACCACAGATAGCGGTTATGGCCAGAGCCAATACGCTCTTTAATGGCGTTAAATCCTTGAGATATGAATCAATAGGATATTATCGATAGGGTACAAAGCCCTTTGTTAGCTAAGGTGGATTCAAATTTGTCCCCTTAGACAAACATTCACCCCCGGTCTACAAGGTCCCCTTAGACGAAGCAACCCATGGCTGCCGACAAGGATCCTTCTGTCAGGTTGGGTAGACTACCTCCTCTGACTAAGTAGACCAGGGACCATGATGGCTCGGGACGACGGAACCATGTGATCTTGATCGGGTCTATCATCCATTCCCCCACCATCCGCTTTAAGTCCCAGATGGTGAAAATTCCAGTTTTAAATATCAAATCTCTCAATCTAAATTCCAAACATATGAACATTCAAATTCTCAATTTCTAAATTCAATTTCTACCAATACCTAAATCCATTGCTGCTACTATATGCCAGATAACACGTATTCTATACCTATCTGATTGATGACTAGCCTTAATCGAAAGTTCTCTCTCGTGACTGGGAGGGGTAATTAACTATAAGGGCTTGCACCTATAGGAAACCAGAACTCAGATCATAAAGTCCTCGCAAAATGAGGGCGAAATCTCTGGGTAGTGTCTTATTTACAAACCCATCTGCCTTCCAAAATTTACCCCGGAACTTATTCAATTAAAACTCACTCGTCGAATAAAGAAAGAAAAGCGGCGGGGAGGCCGGGGCCAAATTTTCGGAGCCCACACACACACTTCTCAGATTTTTTCATCCAACTTCCTTCTCTTTTGATCAAGTACATGAACATAAGAAATACTCCCAAAAACTCTCAAGTGATCAACAATAGGCTTATGGCCACTCCAAATTTCAAAAGGGGTTTGAGATGGATTGCTTTTTGATGTTGCTCTATTCAACAAATAACAGCACAAGACACAGCTTCTGCCCAAAGTAGATTGGGCACTCTCCTCTCCTTCAACATACTCCTAACCAATCCCATAATGGTTCTATTCAACCTCTCAGCTACCCCATTTTATTGTGGTGTGTATCTAGTTGTTAACTGATGGCGTATCTCATTCTCCTTCAAATAATTTTGCATATCATGACTATCATATTCTCCACCTCTATCACTCCTCAACATCTTAATGAAATGGCCACTCTCCTTCTCCACAAGTGCTTTGAATATTTTTAGATATTCAAATACTTGTGACTTTTCTTTTAGAAAATACACCCAAACTTTTCTGCTATAATCATCAATAAATGTGAGAAAATAACAATTACCTCCAATAGAAAGTAGTGTGCATCGGTCCACATAAATCTGAATGAATAAGCTCCAATGGCTTCAAGGCTCTCCATGATTTTCCAACTGAAAATGGGGCTCTGCTCTGCTTTCCTGCAACACATGCTTCACAGATCTTGTCTTGAACTTCAATATGTGGAAGCCCATCAACTATATTCTTCTAGCTCATATAAGAAAGTGTCTTGGAACTCAAGTGATCAAATCTACAATGTCATAATCTTGAATGATTTTCTATGGAAGTTTTCAAACAACCATTTAAACTGCAAATCATCTTCATGGGATACATTTTATTTGGAGTCACTTTCACCTTGGCAATCAAGAATCCATGCTTGTCTTTAATGGTACAAGTGTCAAAAGAAAATGTTAACACATCCCTTTTGATTTAGTTGCCCAAAACTAAGCAAATTATGCTTAAGATTTGGAACATAGAAGACATCTGATATCTTCTTTTCTTCCTTCCTTGTTTGCACCAAAATGCTTGTTATCTTATTTAGAACATATCCCTTTTGATTTAGTTGCGCTTTACCTGTGCTTTAGTTGCTCTTTACTTGCGCTTTTCCTGTGCTTTACTTGCGCTTTACTTGCGCTAAATTTAAAATAATATTTTATTAATATCCAGACCTATCTCTGCGTTCGGTCACCTGACCCAATAATTTGCCGTGGTCTTGAGGTCAGGTGAGAGGTTTGTGGAGCAAGGGCGACTCGGCACAGTAGAGTGTAGTCGGAGCTTGGGATCGGCTGATGCTTCGATTTAGGCCGGAGATGAAGAAGGCTTGGAGGTCAAATGAGGAGTCGACGTCGACTACCTATGTCTATCTGTTTAAGAGATTTCAATCTGACTCAATGAGAGATAGAAGTGGCTTTTTTGGTACATGTAACCTTTAATCCATATCTTATTGGTTCAAGTAACATTAGATTTGTATCTTCCAGCACTCAAAATTCTTTTCATCACACTTGTTGATCCTCACCTTTCCATCTTCAAATGCTAATACATCCACTTTTACTATAGAACCTTAAGAGACTAGCTCTAATACCGATTGTTAAAAAAAAATACGTGCATGATCAGTTTCGCATGAACAATGAAGATGTTTATTCTAGCTCTCTTAAAAACCGTGAGTTCATAGAGTATTCCTATCGGAAAAGTGAATTAAAACTTGAAGGAAATAAGCAAGCGCTGCAAAATGCTTGTTATCTTATCATAGATTCATGCGCTTTCCCAATACTTAAACCAAATAGTTTAAACCAACAAAAATAGTAAAAACATGGTAAAATAAGAATAAACTTTTATAAATTTTTTTAGAAAGAGATATTATTAAGGTAATTTATTTTCTAAATGTAGGAAGCAGGCCAGAAAACTCACTCACTGACTGACTGATGAATGAAAGTTTCGATTTGCTGGAATGCAGTCCCTGCAATTATGCTTCCAAGGAATACATTCACAAACAAAAATATATAATATTTTGTTGCTGCTCTTCTCTCAAGAGATGATATAGATATAAATCCTTCAAACTTGACCATGATCATCAATATCATTGGCAGAAAGATAAGAAAAATCTTTAGAACAATTCCAGGAAGAAAACCTTGGATGAATGACTTAATAAAGGGCCTGCAAAAGCAAAGAGTCCGCATTAGAAGCAGTATCCATATTAAAAGAAAGATTTCAAGACATTAAATGGCAATTAAAGAAGCAGAAAAAATTATAAATGGCTGAAAACTGAAGTCACTATATTTACTCTCCCCCCCCCCCCCCCCCCAAAAAAAAAAATAATAAAAACTAAAATTGCCTGTCAGAAGATAATGCAAATTGCTATAGAAGAGCATCCAGTGTACATGAGATTTGCTGATATGGAGCACCTTCTGAAAGGAAGTTGAAAGTGATTTTAAATTACAGCATAGTAGCAGACAAGATATACCAAACTGATGCAAAAACATAATGATAGAGTTTTGAGATGGGTCAAACAGTGGAGTTTGAGAAGCAATCAATCAATTTTATGTTTATGCCTATTGAAAATAGCACATTCCAACTGACATCTGGTCTCAACTGTAGTATAAGTTAATGTAACGTGTAAAAAATAACAATAATGTCATTCTTGACCGAGTTGACTCAACTGAATTGACCCAACAATTTGCTTTTTCGTACTGCCTTATGTTCTTCTTAAAGCTCGAGATAGTGATAGAGTGAATCAAGGGCAATAGTGAGATGACCGAATGAAATTACAACAGTCGACATTGGCTCCTAGGGCATGAAATTTGTGGATAAGAGGTGTTCCCAATTTGGTGATTGTAAAACCCGCAAAAATGCTGTTTTGGACTTCGCACGCTTTTTGATGCGTCGCGATGAGTTTTAAGTGAACATTTGAAAGTCCTCGGAATTCAATGCAATAAATTTTATAAAATAGAGCGCAAAATTTTGAGCGAAATGATGTATAGAACATATATTGAATTTTGAGTATTTTGGGAGTTAAATTTTTTGGAAAGTTCTAAATGACAATTTTGCCCTTTGTATCATTTGAATAGAAAAGATATTTAAGTGAGGGCTTTGAGTTCATTGTGCTCATAATGAGAGAATCCCACTCTTATTAGGGAACCCAAATGTGTTTCGGTCCCCCATTCCTTCGTGTATCCCGAACCGAGCGGACAAAAGAGAAGAAGGCTTCGGATAGGAGGCGACTCCGGCGATCTAGGAGGCGATCGGCGGCGTTTCGTGGAGGAAATTATAGGGAAATCTAAGAGAAAGCTAAGGTAAGTGTTTTGCAAGAGATTTCTCTTCTTTTTTATGAGTTTTCTCTAAGGGAAGGAAATTAGGATTTTGAGAAAACTCAATATTTCTTTGAGATAAGTTTAGGGAAGGGTTAAGGGATGTTTTTAAACCCTAATGAGAGTTGTTTTTATGAAAAATATAAATTTTGGAAATTAAGGTTTCACTCAAAATTATTTTTCTTTGAAAATGCCTTCACAAAATAAGTTTCTAATGACATAAGGGAGTTTCTAATTGAAAAGTAATGTAAGGTTGTGAGAGGTTTTGAGTGTTAAAATTTAGGGCTTCCCTAATCATAGAATTTTTTATCCCTATGGTTCTAAAAGGTTTTTGGAAGGGTTTTAGCGAAACATTTAGGGCTTTTACTTGAAATGCAAGTTTTTCTAATTTTTGAATTGAAATAATCCAAAAATTATTTATGCTTTAATTAATATTTGGTTGTAGGAAGGATGTTTGCATGTATAAGATCCAAGATTTTAACTAAATCCTAATTGAGAAAGAATGGGAGAGAGATATCATGAATGGTGGATGGGTTTAACTTGAAAACGTAGACATGATATTAGGTTAAACTCTTTATTATCTTAGATTAAGGATTTAGGAGGTTATGTAGGGACTAATTTACTTATGCATTTTTGTATGTCTCTTTTAGATATTGAACGTATAGAGGGAAAGGTTTGATTGGGCTACCGGAAGTGGTGCACAAGTTGAGGTAGGTGAAATGAACATTCTTTTAAATTTAGAAAACTCTTATTTCATGCAAATACATAGAAATGATATTTTTCTTTTATGCTCGTTATGATATCTTTATGACTCATGTTCCCTTATATAAGTTCATGGATACTTGATGTAAATGCAAGTCTTTTATATGCAATATTAGAACTTATAAATGAATCTTATGCTATTTTCTTTACTTGTACTACCCATGTCTTTCCTTTTCATGCAAATAAACATATGAGCATAGCAAGCATGCATATCCTTATGGAAACATATACTTGAATAGTTTACATAAGCATCTCTTATGAATATGTGCATGTTAATGCGAAAGTATCAAATGGTAAAGAAGCTCTTTTGAGCCATGGTAAAGGAGGCTCTTGTGAGCCAAATGGTAAATGAGGCTCTTATGAGCCAAATGGTAAAGGAATGACCAAATTATGTACCTGATCAGTACAAATAATACTTCCAAGACGGGTGTTATATTTACATATTAAGATATTATGAACATTTCATATCCATGTTATATGCATTTGAGACTATCATTTGAGGCATAAATTGTTTTAAAGGAATGATGAAAAGATTATGAAAGGAACAAGAACTTGAAGGTTGAAGTATAAACATGCATCTCCTTAGACAAAACAATGTAGTATGATGATAATTCTTTTGCTATGATCTCAAAACATGTAATAATTTTCTTTCCTTGATTCTAAGTTTATTTGAATGCCATTTACACCTCTTGAGTTATGGCTCACCCATGTTGTGTGACACTTTTCTGGAGGATCCGGTAAATGATAGATGGAGGATAGACCTCCCATCACATACCGTCGTAGGGAGACGACGGGCGACAGGTTTTTGTTTTGTTTTTGATGTTTTGATTAAAAGGAGATCATGAGCTTTTTGGGTTTAGCTGGTTACTACAGAAAGTTTGTTGAGGGGTTTTCTCGACTAGCTATGTCATTATTTAGATTGACTCAAAAGACAGTAAAGTTTGTATGGACAGATCAATGTGAAGAGGCTTTTCAAAGATTGAAATAGTGTTTGATGACTGTTACAGTGCTTACTATTCCTTTAGGGACATATGGATTTCAACTTTATAGTGATGCCTCTCTCAAAGGGTTGGGTTGTGTACTGATGCAGAACGGAAGGGTCATTGCCTATACTTCAAGGCAACTGAAAAATCATGAAAGAAACTATCCAACCCATGATTTGGAGTTAGCTATAGTGGTTTTTGCCCTGAAGATATGAAGACATTACTTGTATAGGGTTAAGTGTAAAGTATTTACTGATCACCAAAGTTTAAAATATATCTTCACACAAAAAGAGTTAAATTTGAGGCAGAGGAGATGGTTGGAGCTTATCAAGGACTATGATTTGGACATCTAATATCATCCAGGTAAAGCAAATGTAGTAGCAGATGCCTTGAGCAGGAAGACTTCCAGTAGTGTCAGTTGGATGATTACACAACAGCATGAGTTGGTAAGAGATTTGGAGAAGTTAGAGATTTCAATAGTCCAGCCCAATGATGCAGAGTTTGTGGCTTTGAATCAGATGATTATTCAATCAACATTGAAGGATGGGATAAGGGAAGCTTTGCCACAAGAAGGGAATTTGAGAAAGTCATAAATATGGTGAAGGTAGGTCACGTGGAGGAGTTTGAGTTTGATGAGGATGAGCTACTATGGTATAGAGGCAGAATTTGTATTCCTGATGTTGGAGATTTGAGAAAGGACATTCTTCAAGAAGCTCACTATTCAAGTTATATCATTCATCCATGTAGTAATAAGATGTACCAAGATTTGAAAGAATACTTTTGGTGGCCAGGGATGAAGAGAAGTGTAGCAGAAGTGGTGGCTAAGTGTACTATTTACCAAATTGTTAAGGTAGAACATCAAAAGCCAGGAGGTTTATTGCAGCCTTTACCTATACCAGAATGGAAGTGGGATGACATAGCCATGGATTTTGTAGTTGGTTTACCTAGGTCCAGAAATGGTCATGATACTATATGGGTGATAATAGATAGATTGACCAAATCGGCACACTTTTTACCTATCAAACAATCTGATGTTGTTGAGAAGTTGGCAAGTGTGTATGCTAATGAGATTGTTAGACTTCATGGTGTACCAAGATCGATAGTATTAGATAGAGATGGGAGATTTATCTCTAAACTGTGGAGGAAGGTTCAAGAGGCAATGGGCACTAGACTTACTTTCAATACAACCTTTCACCCTCAAATAGATGGTCAATCAGAAAGGACTATTCAGACCTTAGAGGATTTACTCAGATTATGTGTACTTGATTTTGGTGGCAAATGGGAGACACATATACCACTGATTGAATTTGCTTATAACAACAGTTTTTAAGCAAGTATAGGTATGATACCTTATGAAGCTTTGTATGGAAGAAAGTGTTGAACTCCTTTATGTTGGGCTGAGATAGGAGAAAGAAAGATCATTGGAGCTGATTTAGTAGATGAGGCTACTGAAAAGATAAGACTGATTCGTGACAGATTGGAGGCTGTACAAGATAGCCAAAAGAAGTACTATGATGCTAAACATAGATCAGTTGAGTTTGATGTTGGAGAGTTTGTATTTCTCAAGGTTAGTCCTATGAAGGGTGTAAAGAGATTTGGCAAAATAGGGAAATTGAGTCCAAGGTATATTAGCCCATTTTGAAATATCAGAGAGAGTTGAAAGTGTGGCCTACAGATTGGTTTTACCATCTCATATGAGTGGAGTACATAATGTATTCCATATATCTTCCTTGAGGAAATACATATCAGATGAAGCTCAGAAGATCAATATTGAATTAATAGATATCCAACCAGATCTGACTTTTGTAGATGAGCCTGAGAAGATTATAGATTATGATGTTAAGCAGCTTCGAAGCAGAGAGATTCCTTATGTTAAAGTTCTGTGGAAGCATGGATTTGAAAAAGATGCTACTTGGGAGAAGGAATCAGAGATGAGGGAGAGCTACCCTCACCTATTTGACTAAGGTATGGTTTCTTAAGCTTGTCTTAAATTTCGAGGACGAAATTTTTATAAGATAGGGAGAACTGTAAAACCCGCAAAAATGTCGTTTTGGACTTTGCACGCTTTTCGATGCGTCGCGACGAGTTTTAAGTAAAAATTTGAAAGTCATCAAAATTCAACGCAATAAATTTTATAAAATAGAGCGCAAAATTCTGAGCAAAATGATGTATAGAACCTATATTGAATTTCGAGTATTTTGAGAGTTAAAATTTCCAGAAAGTTCTAAATGACAATTTTATCCTTGGTATCATTTGAATAGAAAAGATGTTTAAGTGAGGGCTTTGAGGTCATTGTGCTTATAATGAGAGAATCCCACTCTTATTAGGGGACTGAAATGTGGGACCGAAACATTTCGGTCCCCCATTCCTTCGTGTATCCCGAACCGAGCGGACAAAAGAGAAGAAGGCGTCGGGTAGGAGGCGACTCCGGCGATCCAAGAGGCGGTTTCCGACAGAGTTTCATGGAGGAAATTGTAGGGAAATCTAAGAGAAAGCTAAGGTAAGTGTTCTGCAAGAGATTTTTCTTCTTTTCTATGAGTTTTCTCTAAGGGAAGGAGATTAGGGTTTTGAGAAAACTCAATATTTATTTGAGATAAGTTTTGGGAAGGGTTAAGGGATGTTTTTAAACCCTAATGAGAGTTGTTTTTATGAAAAATACGAATTTTGGAAATTAAGATTTCACTCAAAATTATTTTTCTTCGAAAATGCCTTCACAAAAGAAGTTTCTAATGACATAAGGGAGTTTCTAATTGAAAAATAATGTATGGTTGTGAGAAGTTTTGAGTGTTTAAATTTAGGGCTTTTTTCCTAATCATAACATTTTTTATCCCTATGGTTCTAAAAGGTTTTTGGAAGGGTTTTAGCGAAACATTTAGGGCTTTTACTTGAAATGCAAGTTTTCCTAATTTTTTATTTGAAATAATCCAAAAATTATTTAAGTTTTAATTAATATTTGGTTGTAGGAATGATGTTTGCATGTATAAGATCCAAGATTTTAATTAAATCCTAATTGAGAAAGAATGGAAGTGAGAGATATCATGAATGGTGGAGGGGTTTAACTTGAAAACGTAGACATGATATTAGGTTGAACTCTTTATTATCTTAGATTAAGGATTTAGGAGGTTGTTGGACTAGTTTACTTATGCGTTTTTGTATATATGTCTCTTTTAGATATTGAACGTGTGGAGGGAAAGGTTTGATTGGGCTACCGGAAGTGGTGCACAAGTTGAGGTAGGTGAAATAGACATTCTTTTAAATTTAGAAAACTCTTATTTCATGCAAATACATAGAATTGACATTTTTCTTTTATGCTCGTTATGATATCTTTATGACTCATATTCCCTTATATAAGTTCATGGACACTTGATATAAATGCAAGTCTTTTCTATGCAATATTTGAACTTATGAATGAATCTCATGCTATTTTCTTTACTTGTACTACCCATGTCTTTCCTTTTTATGCAAATAAACATATGAGCATAGCAAGCATGCATATCCTTATGGAAACATACATTTGAATAGTTTATGAATAGTTTACATAAGCATCTTTTATGAATATGTAAGTATTAAGTGTATGTGCATATAGATGCGGAAGTATCAAATGATAAATGATCTCTTTTGAGCAATGGTAAAGAAGGCTCTTATGAGTCAAATGGTAAAGGAGGCTCTTATGAGCCAAATGGTAAAGGAATGGCCAAATTATATACCTGATCAGTACAAGTGATACTTCTGAGACGGGTGTTATATTTACATATTAAGATATTATAAATATTTCATATTCATGTTATATGCATTTGAGACTATCATTTGTGGCATAAATGTTTTTAAATGAATGATGAAAAGATTATGAAAGGAACAATAACTTGAAGGTTGAAGTATAAACATGCATCTCCTTAGACAAAACAATGTAGTATGATGATTATTCTTTTGCTATGATCTCAAAACATGTAATAATTTTCTTTCCTTGATTCTAAGTTTATTTGAATGCCATTTACACCTATTGAATTATGGCTCACCCATGTTGTGGGACACTTTTCTGGAGGATCCGGCAAAGAATAGATGGAGGATAGACCTCCCATCAAGTACCGTCGTAGGGAGATGACGGGCGACAGGTTTTGTTTTGTTGTTTTGATTAGAAAGATTAGAGATTGAATGTAAGGAATTGATTTTTGTGCACCTTTCACCTTTTTGTAAACTTTATGTTAAATTCTTATGTTGAGGTGTTGAAAGGAAGAAATGAAAAAAAAAAATTACTTGAAGATTCTTTAGTGGCTCTTTCATTATGCTTTGAAGATGTCCTTTTATCAGTAATGTGAAGTTTTTATTAATTCATACTGTCCGACCTTTGTTCCTGCCTCGCACTTGCGAGTTAACCGGGCCAGGTCGTGACAGTGATAAGCAAATTTTTTTATAGCTACAATAGGTTCGATGGAGAGGAAGATGAGTGAGTAGAAGTGGGGATGAAATTTTGATATCTTCTTCTTTAAACATCATTATCATCCTCTTTATGTGCTTAAGAAGGTAAACTCTAAGTCTAACCCTCACATGCTTAATCACTTTGAGCCTGCTCATCATCTTCCTCTTTATGTGGTTAAGAAGGTAAACTCTTAACCCTAAAACTTTACTTTATATATTCATGTGTGCCTATATGAGACTAGAAATTAATTATCCTAAGCTCCTAGAATGTGATCGCCAGAACATCCCTATCTTATCCTGTCATTGAGGATGTCGGTGACCCAAATTTTAAGCAACATTATAATTATGATGGTAGTATTATGAGTATAGAAGTTTATTTGTATAGAAAGTTTCAAATCAAAGAGGGGAAGGATAGATAACAAAATTATTGTAATTCACCGAGATTCATTGCGCTACAAACAAGACATTAAATGAGAGTTTTTAAGCGATACTTTCTCCTGTGTCATCCCATTAAAATTAATTGTGTTTTTTAAGCCTTTTCATCTAACAAGTTCTTATAATTGCTTCAAGTTATATTCGTTTTATTTTATGGTTATAAAAAATTGCATTTAATAAAAAATACCATGAACCGTGCAATTTTCACATTTGGCTAAAATATACTAATTTCTATGGTTCTTTTTTGCCGTTTTGTATGTCTAGTTATGGGGAGTCAAGGAAATAAACGGAATAGCGTGATCGTGATCATTTTTCTTTTAAGCTGCAGATATTACAAGTATTTCTGTTGTATTTGATAATACACCAGCAAAACTAACATCATCAGCAGCAGCATTAGGTTTTTCATTACCATTTGGCTTCGAATATAGGAATCTTAATTTTCCATTCACATCTGTTCAGTATCACATTAGATTTCTGTTGACCTGTGCTGATTAAAAAAATAATAATAATAATAAATAAAATACAAAAAATATCTCACATGCCCTCTGTCCGGCGCCGAACTCCGCACGTTGCTGGCACGTCGACGTCCCTTCTCCCACGACCTCGCACGACCCTGTGTCGTTAAAATGAAAAAGAAAAAGAGGCAGAATCCCGCTCTCTCTCTCTGATTCCTTCACTCCATTTCCTCTCCCGCTCTCGCTCTCTTCGTCCTGTGAGATCGAAAGTTACGACAGTTTGATCGGAACCAGCAACGGAGCTCGCTCCAGCTCCTCGTGGTCGCTCGGCTTCGCTCCTTCGACTCGTCCCCTCTCTGTCGAATCGGACGTTACGACACTTTGAACGGAAGCAGCAAACGGGAGCTCGCTGTGAAGTTAACTTTCTCCCTTCCAGCGCACTTCCTCGCCTCCTCCGTGCGGACCGACCCCACTCCTCCGGCGACCCACCTCCGACGCCGTCCCTTCCCATCGAATCGGAAGTTCGGCACTTCGATCGGAAGAAAGAGCGGGAGCCGCTCGGTGTGAAGGAAACTTTCTCCCTTTGCCTCGTTTCTTCGGCTCCTTCAGGGCTATCCGATTTTGCTCATTGCACGGCATTCCCATCCAGTTGGACCGGAAGTTACACCATTTTGATCGGAGGAACGACGGGAGCTCACTGGTGGTAAAGGTAAGGCTTTTTTGGGAGGGCTTTTTTATTGCTTTCTAAAACGGAGTTTTAATACAAATTTTTTTAATTTTGTATTAAAACTCCGTTTTAAAAAGCAATAAAAAAGCCGTCCCAAACGAAGCCTTAATCTCTTTCGTGTGCTTCTCGGCCAAATTCCATAAACCCGTCGAATTGAGGGATTTAAAAAAACTATTATAAATATTTAATTATAATTATTTTAATTAATTCCAATTAATTAATTAATTATTATTATTAATTAATTATATTTAATTTTAATTAAAATTATTATAATTAATCTAATTAATTATACTTAATTAAAATTAATTTTAATTAATTATAATTTATAAATGAATTATTATTAATTATTATTAATTAATTGTAATTTATTAAGATTAATTAATTATAGTTAATTATAGCTTAATTATAATTAATAATCTTTAATTAACTTTAATAAAATTTAATTAATTATATTAATTAATTATAATTAGTTATATATAATTAATTAAAAATAATTTGTTGATTAATTATAATTAATTAATATTAATTATAATTTATTAAAAGAGGACCCTCTTGCCTTGTCTCCTCCCACGAGCCGACACTGCCAGTCCGCTGGGCCCTAAGGTATACATTTCTAACTCTAATCCCGTCCTCGACGTTTGCAGCGGACCGGGGAACCACCTATACGCGCTCTTGTAGCACGGTGGGAGGGAGCATACGACGAGGCGGATAAGCCCTATACACGCTCTTGTAGCGTGGTGGGGATGGTTCTCGACCTCGACCTCGACACCGACACCGCCGACGACTGCTACGCAAAGGTATGATGTTCCAAATCCCATTCTCGACGTTTGCAGCGAATCGGGGAACCACCTATACGCGCTCTTGTAGCACGGTAGGAGGGAGCCCGGTGCGAAGCATACGACGAGGTGGGAGAGCCCTATACACGCTCTTGTAGCGTGGTGGGGAGTCACTGATGTTCTGGTACGTCACTGCTGTTCTGCTGTACTGGTACTGCTGAAGGCCCCATACACGCTCTTGTAGCGTGGTGGGATGAAAATTTGTACGGCTGCGGTGTCTATGGACACCTACCATATACGCTCTAGTAGTGTGATGGGAAGGCCCAGCTCCCCTATTTTTTCCCAAACGGGGGATATGTCGGGGTGCTGTCGAAATTTTCACTGAAATGTACAAAGACTTGAATAATTTGAAGACTTTCTTGGGCAACAATGTAGAAGACCTGTACTCGAACAAAAATGTACATAACTCGAACTAAAATGAGCAGAGGACCTATACGAAGAACAATGAACTTGTGGACCTAAATCTGAACAAAATTCTAAATGATTTCTATGGGTCAAAATCAAATGAAATAAAATCGAACTGGAGTCAAATTCAAACAACACACAATTGAACTCAAAGAACTACAGGGGACTCAAATAGAAGAGGTTCATCAGGAGCCTAAACCATACATCAATTCAACAAGCAAGAAGGAGACTTGAACAAGAGCCTGAATTAGTATTGTGAACATAGCATTTGAACTTGAACCTTGTCTTGAATTCAAATGAGCTTGGCACAAGGAGTTTTTGACTTGAACTCGCACTCAGGACCCGAGTTGAGCATTAATGGCTTGAACAATTTGAACTCAAGCAAATACAAGATTTGGACTGTAGGGGACACTTGAACCTGGTGAATTCAGATCTAGATGGATTTGAACTTGAACAATTACTTACACTTGGAACTTTTAAGAAAATCAACTAAGTTCATGCTACAAGGAATTAAACTCAAGGTGGTAAGAAGATTTGAACAAAATATCAAAAACTCAACTTGAATCCAAATAAGACAAGTGCAAGAGGACTCAGATTCAAATGAACTCGGATCTGATTGCAAGAGAGTTGAACAACATGAACTTTAAAGAACTCAACTCATATGTCATGATTTTGGGTTTCTGAATTGAGGACCACAAAAGACTTGAATCTCTAAGGGCATCAGGAGACCTGAACTTTTACTCAAACTCAGTCTACAATTTGAATATGCACATCGGTTTGAACATGAACTAAATATAGAATGACATGGACTAAACAAAGTATAGAATGACATGGACTACTGAATGACCAGCAAATAATCAAGCCTCAGCTACTAGCAAACATGTATGAGTAGATGCAACGAACTCCTACGACAATTCCTACAAATGCCTGTTGATTGAGATGGCAATATTGGAGACCAGCAATCAAAGATCCACCCCCCGCAAGCAAGTGCAATCGTCAACCACCCAAGATTGGTGAAAGGGTGGATATGATGCAGAAGCAATGGGTCTTCTACAAATATTTTCAGGAGGTCGTAGTAGATGTAGCAGTGCCCTGCAAATGGATACTTGTGGATAACAACAGTGTATTGAAAGTACAATGAATCACTGTGGACACAAGTACGAATATCACCTACGACAGTGGTGATCAAGAGCTTCAAGTATGTCGAGTACAAAGGCAGCCCGATGTACGAAAAGGACACCCACTGCAGAAAGGAGGGAAATGTTTGAACAAATTAGAACCAAACTTCCTGGTGTTCCAAAATATCTTCTTAATTATATACTCGAGAAGAAAACAGTTCTGATGTCTACAAATACCGAAAATGACGGTCTACTACACCAAAGATCCTGAAGGGAGTTCTCCCCAAATGAGCAGTCTTTGACTCTCGAATCCAGAAAATCCTTCCCCGGTGAATGAGAAGAGGGGGGGGGAGTCAATATCAAGACTAGAACGCCACCAAATCTGCAACACTTATACAAGCAGACAGAAGGCATCTACAATCTACGACGCGACGCCACCGGATTTGCAACATTCATACAAGCAGATAGAAGGCGTCTACAATCTACAACGCCACGCCAATGGATCTGCAACACATATACAAGCAGACAGAAGGCGTCTACAACCTACAACGCTACGCCACCGGATCTGCAACATTCATACAAGCAGACAGAAGGCGTCTACAATCTACAATGCAACGCCACCGGATCTGCAACATTCGTATAAGCAGACAGAAGGCGTCTATAATTATTTCAAAGTACCCCTGCACGTGCACCTTAGTTTGTATACATATAGGTACACAAGGGGTAAATACAATCTCAACCCGCATGGGCCATGGCGAGCGTGTTATTGGTACACACGTGACGCCTATGGATGCTACGCGGGTTGACAAGTGAATTCAAGTTCGAATCTGATCCTTCTATACGAATCAATAGAAGTCGACAAGATTCGAACTACCTAACAAAATACACGGTTGTAGCGAACGGTGTATTTGTTTAAATACATTCTTTTTAGGCCTTCAAGGCCTAAAATCAAAAAAATTCATGAACAAAAGGCACAAAGCCTATGAAACTCGATCCTCTATCGACCAGTAGATAGAGTCGACAAGGTTCAATCTAGAAAAAGGAAATGATCCCAAACACCCTGATGATGGCCGTGTTGAATGCAGATCTCAATCGGAGGGGTTCCCAAAAAAAAATTTTCAAATGCCTATCAAAACCCAAAAACTTCACAAAAATTCCAGAAAATTCTAAAAATCCCAAAAATATTTAAAATGAAATAAATCGATCAATCACTTAAAGCAAAATCCATCCACCCTCCGCAACAGTCTGCCGGGGTGGACAAATTCAAATAAACTCTAGCTCACAAAGAGTCAAATGCCTAGTCGAAAATATCACTAGGATCCATTCTCCAAACAATCTCCTGCCAGTAAGGACGTGGTACGTGTCCTCTAACCGGCGGTTAGCCGCCAAATGGCACCGCAGGATAAACGGTTAAGACGACCCGGGGCCCTCTGAACTGAGTGGTTTTGCCGCCAAATGGCACCACGATATACCGGTTATGGCCAGCGCCATTACGTTCCTTATTGGCATCAATCCTTGAGATATGAATCAATAGGATATGATCGATAGGGCACAAAGTCCTCTGTTAGCTAAGGTTGATTCAAATTTTATCCCCTTAGACAAATATTCAACACCTGTCTACAAGGTCCCCTTGGACGAAGCAACCCATGGCTGCCGACAATGATCCTTCTGTCAGGTTGGGTCGACTACCTCCTCTGACTAAGTAGACCAGGGATCACGATGGCCGGGGACGACGGAACCATGGGATCTTGATCGGGTCCATCATTCATTCCCCCATCATCCGCTTTAAGTGCTAGATGGTGCAATTTCTATTTTAAATATCAAACATTTCAAATTTTCAAACTTTCAACTCTCCAAATTCTCAAATCCAAATCCAGTTTTCAAATCCAGACCTATTGCTGCTACTATATGCCAGATACACGTATTTCTATACGAATCTGATTGATGACTAGCCTTAATCGAAAGTTCTCTCTCGTGATCGGGAGGAGTAATTAACTATAGGGGCTTGCGCCTATAGGAAACCAGAACTCAGATCATAAAGTCCTCGCAAAATGAGGGCGAAATCTCTGGGTAGTGTCTTATCTAGAAACCCATCTGCCTTCCAAAATTTACCTCGGAACTTATCAGTTAAAACTCCCCTCGCTCGAATAGAAATGAAGAAGCAGCGGCGGGGAGGCCGGGGCCGAATTTTCGGAGCCCACAATTTCCTTAACAAAGAGACAGGAGAAACAAGCAACTATGAAGTTTTCTACACAACGAACTAACCATAGCAATAACATTAGTATAGAATTCATATAAATGAGAAGTAGCTAAAATAGCAAATGAGAAGGAATGAAAAAAAAAATGCTTAGTTATATACTTATATGGAAATTGAGAGAAACGGCTTTAAAAAAGCTTGATTTATACTCACACTTCAATTAAAGGCTTCAAAAATGGAACAGCTTCCTCGATTCCTTCGATGTTTGCCATAGACTGTACTATAGCTATAGGGATAATGAAGAAGAAAGTAAGGAAGAAGAATATAACTCCTATTATCAATCGCCTAATATTCAGGTTGACGAAAGGAATGGCTAGATTGCTCCAGTAGACATCACGTGGTTCTGGAGACCACTCAGTCAACCATATAGTTGGATTTCTGCTCTGTTGAGTCTGCGCACAAACGGCTGCACCCCAACGAGATTTAAATGAAACAAATGCTGTTGGCATGACAGACTTTGGGTCCTTCTTAAGCCTATCACGTTCTTTAACCTCCTGTGAAATCAAAACACCAGTAAAAAAAAACATGTATAATTTACGGAATGAGTAAATGAACAAAATCCGAAGTAATTTGATCATACTGGTGGTTTTACCCTTTTTTTTGGGACTGAAATTGTTGAAGGAAGCTTTTTTATTTGGACATTTTGAATTTTTTAAGGCTAATTTACGACTTAATACCAATTACAAGCAATAAGAGATAAAAACTCTACAATTTTCTCATTAAAACATTTTTTAACCAATTTCCATAAAAAAAAAAGAGAGAGAGAGCTGACAGGAAGAGCAAATTGGTTCAGATTTATTAAGTTGAGGGATCAAAAAAAGAGAGATTAAAATAGGGACACCTAAAAGGTCCAGGGACCATTACAGAATTATTAAAGAATCTTAAGGCAAGAAATAAACTTGAGTCTTCTACATAATATCAAGAGATGAAGAGCGAAAAAGAGGGATGATTTTACAGCCAAAAAAAAAAGTTGAAATTAGGTAGTTATGGCTAAAAATTCCGAGATCAGTCAAGTCTGTTGGAACAATGCAAAAAGTTATCATGTAGCGATATTGAAGGTGCAATTGTTACCCCAGTTATCAGAAACAAACATAATTTGAAGACATCAAATTTTACAATAACCAAGTATTCGTTAACATACAAACATCTAAATGAAATTTACTGGATTTTTCCCATGCTGAAGTTAGCAGAGAAACATGAATGCTCAAGCCAAGAAATTAATAACAAATAACTTCTGAATACAAAAACTTTAACCAGAGCGTAAAGGTCTTCTGTCAATAAAGGATAAAAACAAGCCCTTAAGCATGTGGGCCTTCCCCACCCTACAGAGTTCGCAATGTAAAACTAATTCTGTTAGATAATGCAAGCAGCAAGGCATTGAATTACAAAAATCGAATATTATGTGGAAAATTGAACCATGCATATTAAAGTTTTGTTTGGGACAGTTTTTGAACACTACTTTGTCATTGCTTTTGACAATTTTTTTAACTAGAAAGCAGTTGAAAGCAGAAAGAAAGCTGTCCCAAATGAAACCTAAGTTAGCTAGTGGTGAATATAATTTTGAACAAAACGCTTAGGAATTCTGTGGTATTGAAAAGTGAAGTGAACCCAGCTTGCAACTTCCAAGGCCTTCACTATCATACATTATTCACATAACATGGCTTACCTCTTTTGATAACTTGTCAATCTCCGAAGTGTAGTATTCAATTGCATCCACCTTCTTACCGTAAAGCCCAAAGAAACCAGTCTGGTTAAGACACCAGGACAATGTTATTATTTCCAATTAAGCTGCAGTGACAAACAGAAATTCGATTCTCATTTGAGAAAATATGAAGAGGGACCTTGCAATTGGGCCTTTTAGATGAATTCCTTTCATACTTCAGCTTATAATAGTCCAACCAGTTCTTCATGGCTTTCTTCTTTCCAACCAACTTTGAAAGTTTGTTAGCATCATAGACAACCTAAGAGATACAGCAAGAACTCAAAGGCTGAACAAAATTTATCCATGTATGCTATTATATGTTCTGACCACTATAACGAGCATAATGAGAATAAGCACAATAACCTTATCATCGTAAAACAAAGAACTATTAAGGATAACTTGAAAAAATATGAAACAATTTGGGGCCACACTATAGTTTTACAACCATAGAGATTGACATCATCGAAGGAGACACAAAAATATGATTTAACATAGAACAAAAAGAGTATCAACGTAAATCAATGATTATGCAGGGAAAAAACAGAAAAAAAAAAGAGGCAAACTTTCCCTTCTGCATGAGCTCATGTAAAGATCTAGCACAGAAAATATAAAAATGTCCATCAACGTAAATGTTAGGCTTACTCTAGGTTTTTGAACCATATCTTGGAGAGTGAAATGTTAAACCAAAGGATAAAAGCTCAAGAACTCTTAATTAAATAATGCAGCCTTATGGTGGAAATGAAGAATCAAATTTGCGCCTAATATGGTTTCAGAAAGAACAAATGGAGGAAAGTAAATAACCCAACTTGCTCTACACTTTTCAATTCCCACGGAATTTGTTCAATGAACACCTAGTATTTTTTTTTTCACGAAGACAAGTCAATATCGTCTGCCTCCTATTGATGAAGCCATTGATGATCATGATTCCTATTTTTTTATTCTTATAGGAGCATTTTGGGCGATGATACATTGGTAGATTTTGTATCTTATTCACTAGACAGGGCTGAAATAAGAAAAATATATAATTGTCACTCTTCTGCCATCAAGCTTTAAGCAAGGTGGCACACATGAGTGGTTTTCAAATTCTGATGAATGCTTATGCTTCGTGCTATCTTAATTTTATCTTATGTATTTTTTTTTCTTTCTGGCAATTGTTATTAATTGCTCATGTTTTACTGATATCCTTATGCAGTTATAAAATTTGCAATTTGAAAAATGTGTCAATATTGTTTGTCTTATATAGGGGTAGAGTTTGGAGAATATATAATGCAATTCACAATGACAAAACTCAGAACTAAGCAAGAGAGGTAAAGAATCCCTCATTGTTTTCATAAAAAGTAGGGGCCTTATCACTTTTTTTTTGCAGCTTGCTGGCTAGCTTCTACTGTTAGGAAAGTGAGTGCCCTCAACTTAAGGTCAAGTGCGATGAAATACAATGTAATTGTAAAAAAGAGACCAAAAATAACAAATGAAAACACCAAAATTTATTTGGTTCGGCTCAAGTAGCCTATATCTATTATTGCAAAGAGATTAAATAATCCACCGAACTTCAAAAGAGATACATGAAGAGTTATACTTCATGCAAAATTAAACTTATGAATAAAAACATTTTATGTTGTTGATAGAAAATGCAATCAGCTATTGCAAATATGAGAGCTAGACTTATTATTCTTGAAGAACTCCACTTGCAGACATCTAAAATATTTCTTCCTTTCTTTCTCAAATGACACCTCTTATCTCTCTTCCTGTTTCCCTCTCTTTGTTGTTGTTTCTTATGAAATGCATACAAGTGAAGATTATATGAATTTATATAGTGAAGAATTAACCAAATAACATTAATGATCAATTTTAATTGAAGATTTTTTTAGTCTCTATTATAGACTTTTATGGTAGTTTTTATTTAAAACTTCATGATAGGTTCTATTTAAGATTTTGTGGTTGCTTCTAACTAAAATTTTGTGGTATCCTCCAAGAAGACTTTGTAATAGACACCACCATCAATAACAACATCAAACATTTATCCCACTACGTGAGGTAGGTCGGCTACATGAATCTTTTTTTTTTCCATTGTGTTCTGTTAAGAGTCAAAGACTCATTTAAACCTAATAAAAAAAGACAATTTTTAATACTTTTTAACTAAGTCTTTTTAGGTCTGCCTCTTTTTTTTTTTTTTTTTACATATGTCAAATCTAATACATCTACTCTCCTAATCGGGTCATCGAAACGCCGACGTTTTATGTGATAGCCACCAACATTGAAAAATCAACATCAAATCTTATTCAAAATAATTATTGAAATTAGATTCTACATTATGAATCTCCATCTTTGAGTTTAAATTTCAAATATATCTGCGAAGTGATTATGTCTGAATGTCTCTGTGCAATGCCTTCTTTCATAAATTTTTTAGTTTAATTGAGGCTTTGCAAATCCTCACTCCATCGATGACAAATCTACTCAACTTTGTTGCTCCTTTATTTTAAAATTTTACCTAATATGTGATTTCCACTTGAGAAGCTCTCGCTAGAGAAAAAAATTATTTTGCATTGTTTTTCTAGAATAATTATCTATAGATTTCACAACAGCTTATTATTTTCGGCACTTGGTATCTTATATTTAATATCATTCTTGCTTTCTTGCGCTTCCAGCATAGTTGTTGAATCTAATACATTAGCATGTGGCATTGCTTTATGCAATATATAGAGCCCACTAACTCCATTGTCCTTTAAGATAACTAATGCACTCTTACACATCTTAAGGGCTTCGTCATCGCCAGAGAATTTATGTCCTACAGTACTAAAATCACTTAAAGAAATGAAATTCTTCTTCAAATGTGATACATACCCGACTTCAAGCAATGATATAGTCACACCACTATGCACTTTTAGCTTCATGGTTTCATAATCTCCAATCTTGCACATAGCTCCGTTTCTCATATAAACACAGTCACTTAAACTTAGCTTATATGTGAAAATATATTTAAATTAAAATATATGTGATTAGATATTAGAACATATTAAGTCTAAAATCCACTACTCTTTACACATATTATCTATAGTCACTAAAAGAGCATAACAAATTTTATAACCAAAATTTTTTGCAACAATACTTACATCAAGTAATTTATCATTTTTGCTTTCATCATCTACTCTCACTCTCTCTTCTTCAAAGAAAAATAATATTCTTTATGTGTGTTTTTTTAACAATAAAATCAAGTAATCTCTTTGAATTTACTTTGAGATTTAGGCTTTGTTTGGGGGCAGTTTAAGCTTTTTTATTTTTATTTTAAAAAGTTTAATTTCCAGCTATAGATTCAAAAATGCTTCACCAAAAATAACTTTTTAAAGGAAAAAGTTTGAAATAATTGTGAAAAAGTTCATTAATTTTAACGAACTATTTTTCTGACTACGAAAGCAATTCAAAAATTGGTAGGAAAAAAAAAAAAAACTTATCCCATGATTAAGAGTGAACCCTCATAGGATCTCCCTCTAATTTGTAATAAATCTTCAACTGGTTTATCGCTTCCCTCAAGGTTAGAAATTACCTTTTTTGAAAGAAGTGAATTCATAACATCCTATAAGCTTTTTGCATCACAACCATATAACGTGAAATCACAAAAGTTTTTGTAAGAGAAGTACATAACTCAATAGTAATAAAGCCTGATCTTCATTTTCAACAATCACATAAATATTTCTCAAATCTTGAATGATGGAATCCAACATATTCAAATATAATTTAATAGGCATACTTTGCAGCATGCAAAATAAATGGAGTCTTTGTTTCTGATAAGAGGCTTATGGTAATGTACATAGATTCCAGTTTGAGCCATAAATTCTCTATAGTTATCTCCTCTACGACCTTTGTCAAGTCCTTATTCGCCAAACATAAAGTTGAATCACTAAGAGAGCCTTCTCATCCATTGCTATCTTGTTTTCTTAATTCATGATTTCAAGCATTTTATTATACCTCATGAGTGCTTTTTCAAGCTCCTATTAGATAAGTAAACCACATATCTTGGTTCTCCAAAAGCTAAGACTCTTTAAGCTATCAAATTTCTCAATTTAAAATTTCATGGCCATCGTGATTTTCATAGCCTATTTTTTATCAATTGTTAGGAAAGAGAGTGTTTTCAACTAAAAGGCAAATATGATGAATCACAAAGCAAGAATAAAAGAGGGATCAAGAATAACAAAAGAGAATACCAAAGTTTATGTGGTTCAGATTAAGTAAGCCTATATAGATGACCACACAGATGAAATAATTCACTAAGCTTGAAAAGAGATACATGAAGAATTATACTTCATATAAAATTAAAGATATAGATAAATATACCACTTTGTTTAACTGATAGAAAATTTAGTTACGTTTTGCAAAGATAAGTGTGGGCTCCGAAAATTCGGCCCCGGCCTCCACTCGCTGCTCTTTTCTTTTTATTTGAGCGAGGGAGTTTTAACGAACTAAGTTCCGAGGTAAATTTTGGAATGCAGATGAGTTTGTAGATAAGACACTACCCAGAGATTTCGCCCTCATTTTTTTAGGACTTTATGATCTGAGTTCTGGTTTCCTATAGGTGCAAGCCCCTATAGTTAATTACCCCTCCCGATCACGAGAGAGAACTTTCGATTAAGGCTAGTCGTCAATCAGATACGTATAGAATACGTGTTGTCTGTCATATAGTAGCAGCAAGGGTTTGGAATTTGAGAAATGGATTTGAATTTGTGAATTTGAGAAGTTTGGATAATTGGAAATATTTAAAATAGAAATTTCACCATCTTTCACTTAAAGCGGATGGTGGGGGAATGGATGATGGGCCTGATCAAGATCCCATGGTTCCGTCGTCCCGGGCCATCGTGGTCCCTGGTCTACTTAGCCAGAGGAGGTAGTCGACCCAACCTGACAGAAGGATCCTTGTCGGCAGCCATGGGTTGCTTCGTCCAAGGGGACCTTGTAGACCGGGGTTGGATGTTTGTCTAAGGGGACAAATTTGAATCCACCTTAGCTAACAGAGGGCTTTGTGCCCTATCGATCATATCCTATTGATTCATATCTCAAGGATTTAACGTCATTAAGGAGCGTATTGGCTATGGCCATAACCGCTATCTGTGGTGCCATTTGGCGGCAAAACCACTCGGTTCAGAGGGTCCCGGGTCATAACCGTTTACCTGCAGTGTCATTTGGCGGCGAAACTGCCGGTTAGAGGACACGTACCACGTCCTTACTGGCAAGAGATTGTTTGAGAATGGATCCTAGTGATATTTTCGACTAGGCATTTGGCTCTATGTGAGCTGAAGTATTTTTCAATTTGTCCACCCCGATAAATTGTTGTGGAGGGCGGATGAATTTTTCTTTAAGTAATTAATGGGTTTATTTCAATTTTAAATATTTTTTGATTTTTGGGATTTTGAGATCTTTTGGATTTTTGGATTATTTGAAATGGACTTTGGATATTTGGGAGACATTTGAAAATATTTGGGAACCCCTTCGGTTCAGATCAACATTCAACACGGCCATCATCGGGGTGTTTGGGGGTCGTTTCTCTTTATGGATCAACCTTGTCAACTCTTTCGGGCTGTCGACAGAGGATTGGATTTCGTATGCTTTATGCCCTCATCAGTGAATTCTCTTTGTTATAGGCCTTAAAGGCCTAATATGAATATATTAAGACAAATATAACGGTCGCCACAATCGTATATTTGTTTGTTGGTTCGAACCCTGTCGACTTCTATCGAACCGTATAGAAGGATCGGGTTTGAACTTGAATTCACTTGTCAAATCGCGCAGCATCCCTAGACGTCACGTGTGTACCAATAACACGTTCGTCGGGGCCCTTGCGGGTTTGGGGGCATTTTTTAATTAAACCTTGTCGACTCCTTTTATTTGCTAAGGAGGATCGGGTTTAAATTTAATAACCCGCGCAGCATCCCTAAACTTCACGTGTGTACCAATAACACGCTCGCCGGGGCCCATGCGGGTGATTTTTATATACCCCTTTAGTGTACCTATGTGTATACAGTTTATAGTGTACGTGCAGGGGTATTCTTGGAATAGACGCCTTCTGTCCGCTAGTACGAGTGTTGCGGATCCGGTGGCGTGGCGTTGTAGTTGTGGACGCCTTCTGTCTTCTTGTACGAATGTTGCAGATCCGGTGGCATGGCGATATAGTTGTGGACGCCTTCTGTCTGCTTATACGAATGTTGCAGATCCGGTGGCGTGGAGTAGCATCTTCTGGATCAGTTGTTTGATGCTTTGTACAGGTAGACTGTCGTGCACTATTTGTTGATTTTTGTAGGCGGATCATAGTGCACTAACTAATCTCCTGCCTTGGATCGTATGAGCTTGCACTTGTCGTCGTCTTCATGCATTTTTTTGTGGTCTTTGATCTTTTCAGTACATCCGCTACTGCTGCATGTATGTAGATAGATGTCTTCCTTCTCAGACTGAAATTGACTTCAGGATACTGCATTTACTGAAGTCCTTCTGCATCTACCCATAAGTGGCATATTATACATACATCCATATTTGTAAAGAGAATGTATGTATTGCAGATCTTTCCTCTTGAGATATCATTCTTTGCTCATCACAACTTTCAACATATATCACTGGATTGCATGATTGGATGAATATTATGAATCAATTTCTATCATCTGCATGCTCTTCGTATTCTACTTGCGAGTATTGCATATTGATTACCATGATTTATAGAGGTTCAATGTGTTCGCTTGATATTGAGTGACAGTTGACTGCAAAGGTGTTATGATCTCCCCATTTGTCATTTCCTATTGTGTATTGTAAGTTACTAAGGGTATCTTGGATCTTCAATTCCCATTCCTGAGCAACTTGGGTTTTATTATGACTGATTTCTCATAGTCATTTGTAAACAAACACCTTGGATGTACGAACTACTGTATCTTCTTGCATGACTGTTTTATGACTGATGTCCAATTCCAACTTTATAATATGCAAGATTGTATATACTTCATTCTTATATGATGAATTGTTGTTGATGATGAAGATGCTATTATATTCACTTGTACATATTTCATCCATTTGACATGTTAATTTTTTAATAGTGAATGAAAGCTTTGTATTGTTGGTCCCTGACATATCATCATATTTCCATCATAACTTTGTAGTCACATTATTTTCTTTACAATCTTCCGTAAAAATAGAAGTGAGATCATGATTTCAAGAGGGACTGTAACATATATGTTGAGTTGATACCATTAATCACTAACATTTTCCTTCCATTTGGGGTGATCACTTCTTAAACTTCACAATGATTGTGCTGTTGATCCCAAGCACATTGTTATTCATATCCAATTTAGAGACCAAATCCTTTGCAAGAATCTGCTTGAGCTCAAATTATTCAAATTACTTCTTCTTAATATTCAAATGGAATTCAAGTCATGTCTTTGTTCATTTCATTTTGAATATTCAAAAGTCCACTGTGGTTCGAGCTTGATTCAAGATTGAGTTCAATTCAAAGTCCCTTGCGGTCCATATTCAAGTTCGATGTCCACAAGTTTTTGAGTTCAAATTTAAGTTCAAGTGTATTTAGTTCATTTTGATTTGAGTTCTGAGCATAGTTCCAAGTCCTTGGTTGTTCTGAGTTCAATCAAGTTCTAGTTCTTCGTTCTTCTCATTTGACTTTCAAATCAAATGTAGGCCCAAATTTTGTATTTTCAAGCTTATTTGAGTTTGAGTTTATTTAAGTCAATTGATTCAAGTCCACAAGTCCGTTGTCTTCTCAAGTTCAAAGATTCACAAATCCGAGTCCAAGCTCAATCATTCTTTGAGTTCAACCAAGTCCAAATAAAGCATTATGTTCACCCGAAATTTCGGCAGCCTTCCGGTGTCTCCCCTGTTTAGGGGAAAACTACGAAAAACTGGGCCTTTCCCACCACGCTAAGAAAAGCGTGCATAGTAGATGCCCTCTTTCGAGGACACCGCGACCGTATAATTTTTCGATCCCCCACCACGCTAAGAAAAGCGTGCATGGGTATTTTTGCAAAAAAGTATTTTTTTGAAAGTATTTTGCAATAAAAACAGTTATTTCCCCGCAAGAGGGTACTTATGGGTATCCCCGCCTCATCGTGCGTATCGCACCAGGTTCCCATCCCACCACGCTAAGAAAAGCGTGTATAGGCGGGGAAATCCGTGGTGATACGAACTTCGAAGAAGAGATTTAGGTGATTACCCGCTTCGTCGCAAGCGTCGGGACGCACTCCCTCCCACCACGCTAAGAAAAGCGTGCATCGGTGGTCGTTTTGTCTCGACGAATGCGTTGAAACGAGTTCTCGGAGTTTTAGGGTTTAGGAGGGATTATACCTGCGCGGGGTCGACGGCGTTGGTTTGAGGATCAAGGCAAGATCAGATAACTATAATTATTCATTTAATTATAATTAATTATAAATAATTAATTAACAAATTATAATTAATTAGTAATAATTAATTATAATTTAAATTATTTAATTATAAATAATTACTCATAATTATTTAAATGATTATAATTAATAATTGATTAATTAAGATTAATTCATTATAATTATAATTAATCAATAATTAATTATAATTGATAATTATAATTAATTAATAATAAATTATAATTAATAACTAATTAATATTAATTAACTAATAATAAAAATCCCTCTTATCTCCCTCTAATTCGGCTAGCTTACAGGATTTGGTCGAGCAAGTTCGTGAAGGGAGAAAGTTACCTTAAGAGAGCAAGTGAGTTCTTGCTCTTGCTCCCGATCCAAATGTTATAACTTCCGATCTAGCAGGAAGGATCGGACAGGAGGGGAGATTCGGGCTGGAGATGGGAGCCGGATCGGGATCGGGACGTCGAGAGGAGCTCGGCGGGTTCGGTCAGGTAGGTTTGTCACTCACTCTCTCTCTCTCTCTCTCGACCGAAGTGATCGGAAGGAGCAAAGGGGAACGACGGGATGGGGGAATCGGAGGAAGAGCTCGGTTTGGATCGGAGATGGTAAGGGAGATTGGGAGGAAGAAGGCGTCGGCTTGGAGGAGTTCGGCCGGCTTTGGAGTTCGGCAGTGGAGAAGGTAATGGCTGCTGGGGTTCCGATAGAGGGGCGACTGGGTTCGTAAGGTAACAGCGACGGGAGCTCGATCGTGTGGGAGAGGAATGAGAGAGGAGTCGTGTGCGTGGGAGAGGAGGGAAGAGCGACGAATGGAAGGGATTTCGTGTGTGGAGGCAGAGAGCGAGTGTCTCATTTGGTCGTATATTTAACGACGGGAGCTGGAGTGGGATCGAGAGCGGGATTTCGGCAGGGAATACGGAGAAACGACGTGAATCGGCGCTGCCAGCGTGATTTCAGCAGGATTCCGGGGATTTCAGTCGGGATTTCGGGCAGATATCGTGGATCCGCCGGGTATGATTTTGATTTTTTTTTTTTTTGTTCTACCGGTTAATACATAGAGGTCAACAATAAGGGCTAGACTTCTTTATCTTGAAGAAGCCGAAGAACTCCACATGCAAAAACCCAAAGGATTTCTTCCTTTTCTTCTCGGATGAGACCCTTTTCTCTCTTCCTCTCTTCCTCTCCTTTCTTTGCTGCTTCTTTTTGTGAATTGCATACATGTAAGAATCATATGGGTTTATATAATGATATATTCACCTTTCAGTATTAATGATCAACCACAATTGAAAATTTTTATAGCCTATATTGTAGACCTTTATGGTAGCCTCCATATATTTAAGAGTTTATGGTAGCCTCCATTTAAGATATTGTGGTAGCCATCAATTAAGACATTTAGTATCCTCAAATTAGGTCTTTGTGGTAGCCATCAATCTTAAAAAATAATAATAAAAAAAAAATTATCCAAAAAGTTGATGAAATTAGGCTTCATACTTAACATCTATTTCTACGGGCTACTATCCAATCCATATCGTCTATTGAGTTGGGAAAAATTATTTTGGAAAAGCTAAATTTGATCAACAAAATTTTCCAAATTTGCTCACCCAAATTGTCCTTACTAAAATTTTCATAGTATATCTATAATTTTAGCTTTTAATGAAAAAATTTTATTTATTTTTTTAGACATATTCTATCATTATTTTGGAAAAAAAAGTTGCTCAACTTTGATAAAAAGTAGTTCAAGCAGGTTTTCCCCATCTTCTAGCTAACCTTATAGGTTGACGCGATGGTCAACAAGATAGGATAAAGTTCACACCTCTTGCACCATATTTTTTGAGCTAATATAGAATACTTTATGGTGGAATTATGACGCGAATCAAGGCCACCATCAAGAGTTAAAAGTTAGATCCATTCAACCATCAATTTGTCATATGACTGGTTTGGTCCTATTTAAGAATTGGCCCCACTTCGAATTGGTAAAAACTGGTGAGAATTGCGGACTCGATCTTTGTCTCAATTTCTTTCTACCAGCCGGTTCAATTGCTATTTGATTAAACATAATTAATTCTCAATCCAATGGCAAATATTTTTTTAATTTAATCTTATTAATTTATTTAGTAAGAAAAATCCTCAAATCTCTCAAACTGATCTCTATTCAACTATCCCAAAATACTGAAATCTTGAGATCGAGAGCCTCTCCTCTCCTCCCTCATGTGCCAGCCCTTGAACCTCTCCCTTGCCATCAAGGGTTCCCTCTCCCTCTCTTTGCCAGTCATCCAACAACTTTCCTCATTGTTACCTCTGCCTTGAGTTTTGTCATTCTTTCTTCTAAGAGGATGTAATTTTTTTGGGAAAACTGAAATCCCTAATTTTTATTCCTCATTTTGTTTTGATAAATGTATTTGTTGAATATGTGTAGTTCTTGTTGAAATATGATATTTTTGTTTGAGAACTTTGTTAAAAATCAGAAGACTCCAACATTAGATATATCAAATGTACTTATTAGATATGCTAATCTCAAATAGTGAACTCTAAAACATATATGTGATTGAAGATCTTTGTTAACATGAAGAATATATAAGTTAAAAGTTTTTGAAGAATGGAGATGTTATTGAAGGTGTTTTGGAGATATCTTTTTGGTTATGGCTACAAAGAAGATGTTAATAATTTAAATATTAAAGGCGTTGAAATTTATTATTATTAAAAATATTATTTGTGTATGAATTCTATTTAATTTTCATTATATATTTGCATTTAAATATTTATTACATCAGGTTAAATTCCAGTTGAATCTTTAACTTTGAATCTCTCATTCCGGTTCCATATTTGTTCTGATTTTCGTTTACAAAAAAATTATTATAAATGTTATAGCTTTTGTTAGAGCAATATCAAGAAGGTTTATTCCTCTCTAGGAGGAAATGAAGGACAATGAGAGGACCGAGTCCACTTAGCTACTACAAAAGGATACTTCTATTAAGTCTTCTTTGATCATAATTAGGGAGAGGAGATTTCTAAGATGCAGAGCACTCTTTTCACAGTTAAGGCCAAAGTTCAATACCTAAAGGCTAAGAACCAAGCCCACCATACCCAAAAAGATTTCCTCACTATGAACCCATAAAGTCTTGATTGAGTTGAGGCAATATTGGAGAGGAGCGTTTCAAAGTTTTAAGAAGAAACTGCCAAAGCGACCAGGACTTTGTTTTGTGCATAATGCAAAGTCAAAGCAACCTCGCCCAATCTTATCAATGCTAAAGTGACCTTTACATGCTTTATGAATGCCAAAGCTACATAGGTTCATTTTGCCAGTGCCAAAGTTAACTAGACTTACTTTTGTCAGTGCCAAATTGAATTGATTTTTTTCCCATTGCTAAAGCAAGCTGGTCTTGTTTGATGATCTGAGCTCCTAGGGAGGATTGATTTTTCCCACACAAAAGTGAGACGGAAAATGTTATGAAACAAAAAAGAATATCACATATCCCTCTTAACATCCAAATGAAAATTAATAATTGCACAAGAAAGGCTCTAGCAAATTATTGGCAGAAATCAACGTCATTTGTCCTTAAAATAACAATTAGCAAGCCATATATGTGATCACACTACCTGATGTGTTAGAAAGTGTTCAGGATGATTGACAAGGAAAAAGTGCTCTACAAGCTCATAGGTTGACTCATCTGGATCAGCTGGGACATTCCTTACAAGGACCTGCAACAAATTGAAAGAAAAAAAAAAGAAGAATTTCAGGGAGAAATTTGCAAATTATTAAGAAACCAGAGGAACTAACAATCATGTCATCATTCAATACTCTATGATTAAAAAACAAAGTATATTTTATTGAAAAGATATATATAAACAAGAAGGTATCCACTTTATTTGTTTGACTAGCACGACTAAAAAAGGGGAAAGTACAATAACTCAGTATCACCTTCCCAATGTTCTTTTTCACCACATGACACTAGTGGTGGTGCCAAATAGAGCCGAAGTAATTATCCAAAATTAATAAATGAAAACTATGTGTGGGCTCCAAAAAGTCACGCCCTGACCTCTCCACGGCTCCTTTTCTTTCTTTCATGGGAGAGGAGGTTTTAACGCTTAAATTTTGAGGTAAATTTTTAGAAGGTAGATTGAGTTTTAAATAAGACACTGCTCATAGATTTAAAATTTAACGTTTAAAATTTGAAATTCACCACCTTGCACTTAAAGTGGATGGTGGGGAGGAATGGTGATAGACCCTCGATCAAGATACCATAGTTCTATCATCCCAAGTCATTGTGGCCCCTAGTTTACTTAGTTAGAGGAGATAGTCGGCCCAATATGACTTAAAGATCCATGTCAGCAACCTTGAGTTGCTTCGTCCAAGGGTACCTTGTAGACCTGGGATGAATGTTTGCTTAAGGGGATATATTTGAATCTACCGTAGCTAATAGAGGACTCTGTGTCCTATCAGTCATATCCTATTGATTTATTACTTAATGATTTAACGCCGTTGAGGAACATACGAGCTTTGATCATGACCGTAATTTAATGATGCCATTTGACAGCAAAACCACCTGGTCATAGGATCCCAGTCATAACTGTTTACCTGTGGTGCCATTTGATGGTAAAACCACTAGTTAGAGGATAAATGTCATGTCCTTACTGGTAAGAGACTGATTGAGAATGAATTATAGTGATATTCTCAATCAAACATTTGCTCTTTGTAAGCTGAAGAGATTCTCAAGCTTCTCCACCTCAGCAAACTGTTGTGGATGATGGATGAGTATTTTGGTTTAAGTATTTTAGGTGTTTTATTTTAATTTTAAATATTGACGTTGTTCATGAATACATTAAAGTCAATTAAATGTATTTTATGAGAATTTGGAGACATTTTGAATGTTTGGGGTCCCCTCGGGTTGAAACTTTCTATCAACACGACCATCATTAGGGATTTTAGGCAATTTCATTTTGTTGGTCGAATCTTATCGATTGTCTTCTTGTTGTCAGAGAATTGGATTCGTCATCGGCTTGATGCCTTAATTAGTGAATCTTTCTTGGCATAGACCTTGAATGTAAGACCTCGTTCCTTTGCTGTAGCTGCTGGAAAAGTGATTTTTCCCCAGGATCGGCCGGGACGAAGTTGAGATCGTCCAGGCCGATCAGTGTATTGAAAACAGCTGATTTCTGGAGTGTTCTGGAATGATTTCTGGACGGGATCGTCCAGGACGATATTGAGATCGTCCGGGACGATCGGCACTGTTCACATAATACCGTCCTGATCATCGCCCTGGGAATGGTCCAGGACGATCAGAAATTGGTCTGATCATCCCGGGACGATCGGGCGATCGGCCAGGCCGATCTGAGTATGATATAAGGAAAATCAGCTCGTTTTGAGGAGAGAGAAATCATTTTATAAAATCAAAATATCTGAGGAGAGAGAAGGAGCGGAAAAGCAAAGGAAGAAGTCCGATTTCGAGGCCCGCGGAGCGATTTTCGTCGTTCGTTGCTGTTGCATATTGTGTTTGTCTCGTGGTAAGGACTCCGAACCTTACTTCTGTTTTCGAAGATGTTGTGTTTTGACCGAGTTGTGATATGTTTTGTGTTTTCGTAGTCGACTTTTCGACATGATTTTGATTTGACACAACTTCCACCGCACAACTTCTGATATGTTATAGATATGATTATTGTACACGATTTGACTGTATTCTATGAAGATTTTACCGGTCGGAATTGATTCTACGCGCTTTTAATTGAATAGGAAATTATCAGGACTTGATTTGATTTGGATTCTATAGATTGATAGTCTTGCATTGATGCCGTGGTTATTCTGTTGTAATTTGGTGAAATTCAGAATTTATCTTTTTGCAGGATTTTTGTGTAATTTCGATAGACTACCGTTGCTCTGCCCGATTTTAGTATGATTTCTGATTTTCCCGGAATTGATAGATTGAATGGATCTGCCTAGGACTATTGATATGATCGTTCTCGATTTCTTTAATATTGCTTATTGCATCGATTATTGATTGATTGATTGACTGCTGAAAGACAAGTGGAAACCTAGTTGAACGTTGGTTATAGAAACCAACGTGTATTGAACGAACTACAACAGCACTATTGATATTGAACGAACTACAACAGCACTATTGATATAGATTGACCACTACAACAGCACTATTGATATTGAACGATTGATAACTACAACAGCATCATGACTAGTGTTTGGGCTTGTCGAGTAAGACCATTGTATGAAATTGCATGTATACGATATTGCATCGCATAGATTTTCTGATCTATATTGATTTATTGATTTCGGATTGATTTATTGATATTGACGGATTTACTGATTTACCGATTTCTGCTTTATTGGAATTGTTCGGATTTACTGATTGATACGACTTCACTGATTTCATCGATTGACTACTGAACATTGATATGGACATCGATAGATATAGAGATTGCATTGATAGCATTGATATGGACGTTGTATAGATTCATTGTACTACTGCCTATAGATTTTATAGATTCACTGTTGCTACTGTTCTACACCGTATGGACTGTTTTATAGATTCATTGTCTCGTATCGCTTTTCTCGATTGACTTCATTGATTAGATCGTATTGATTTGACCGTATCGTTTTGATTGACGAATATTGATTGATTGAATTGATTTATCGATTTGTCTGCCGCTGCATTGATTGGTTTTATTGACTATTGATTTCCGGATTGCATTGACTCATTGATCATGCTCGACTGATTGATTTGACTTGATTTGATTAACCTGCATATTGTTTTCAGTGTCGTGCTTTGATTTCAGTTGTAGGCTTTGGTGACCTGCTGGGCTTTGTAAGCTCATTATATGTGGTTAATATTTCAGGTGCAGGGCCTCCAGTCTGAAGATCTTTCTGTCGAGTTCAGCCTTTTGTTTTGTAGCCTTTGGTAGGCTTTCTTTTGTAGCCGATGTGGCTAGTGTAGATATTTCTTTTGGACTCTATTGTCTCTTCTCTGATTGTACTTTATGTGAATTATAGTATCCGCTGCTGTTTCTTTTCTGTAATGTAATTATCTCTGGCTCTGGATATATATATTGGTTTGGATTGATATGAACAACAGATGAGGAGACCGATAGAAAGAAAAGAAAAGAGAAGAAAAAAAAAATATATAGATGAATCCTTTCGCTACACGGATCTTGGGGTATTACAATTGGTATCAGAGCAAGTGTAGTGAAAAGGATTTGATTATATCCAGAGTTGATGATTGCATTATTTGATTTGTTTTGTTTTACGTATTTGATTTCCGCGATTTTGATTCGAACGATTTGTATTGATCAGGCCGATGGATCCGAAAGGAAAGAAAGTTGAGTCTACTACTGATCTCCCACTCACATCTGCAAATATGAATAAGTTTGCTAATATGGTCGCTCAGATGGTGAGTGACAAATTGGCAAAGCGCTCTGGCCGTAGCAAGAAGAGTGGGGAAAGTAGCAGAGCAAAATTTAATGTTTGTAAATGTTGTGGGAAAAGACATTCGGGACAATGTTATCTGAGGACTGGGCAATGTTTCCGATGTGGTGGATATGGACATAGAGTGACGGAATGCCCAAGTTCTGAAAGACAAGGACCTGTTCCGATGGTTCCGACTGTCCCGACTGTCCCGATTGATCTGATTGGAGATAAGCAAGAGATGGAGGAGGATGCACCAGGAATGCCTGCAAATGTGACTGGTACGAGTTTTGTTTATCGTCTGTTTCGTTGTGATTTGCGCGATTTATTGAATGATTGGATAGCTCTATTTTGTTTCATTTTGCTTTCGTTTTGCTCTGTACTCTTAGGGAAATGTCGGGACGACATTTTTTCTAAGGTGGGGAGATTGTAAGACCTCGTTCCTTTGCTGTAGCTGCTGGAAAAGTGATTTTTCCCCAGGATCGGCCGGGACGAAGTTGAGATCGTCCAGGCCGATCAGTGTATTGAAAACAGCTGATTTCTGGAGTGTTCTGGAATGATTTCTGGACGGGATCGTCCAGGACGATATTGAGATCGTCCGGGACGATCGGCACTGTTCACATAATACCGTCCTGATCATCGCCCTGGGAATGGTCCAGGACGATCAGAAATTGGTCTGATCGTCCCGGGACGATCGGGCGATCGGCCAGGCCGATCTGAGTATGATATAAGGAAAATCAGCTCGTTTTGAGGAGAGAGAAATCATTTTATAAAATCAAAATATCTGAGGAGAGAGAAGGAGCGGAAAAGCAAAGGAAGAAGTCCGATTTCGAGAACCGCGGAGCGATTTTCGTCGTTCGTTGCTGTTGCATATTGTGTTTGTCTCGTGGTAAGGACTCCGAACCTTACTTCTGTTTTCGAAGATGTTGTGTTTTGACCGAGTTGTGATCTGTTTTGTGTTTTCGTAGTCGACTTTTCGACATGATTTTGATTTGACACAACTTCCACCGCACAACTTCTGATATGTTATAGATATGATTATTGTACACGATTTGACTGTATTCTATGAAGATTTTACCGGTCGGAATTGATTCTACGCGCTTTTAATTGAATAGGAAATTATCAGGACTTGATTTGATTTGGATTCTATAGATTGATAGTCTTGCATTGATGCCGTGGTTATTCTGTTGTAATTTGGTGAAATTCAGAATTTATCTTTTTGCAGGATTTTTGTGTAATTTTGATAGACTACCGTTGCTCTGCCCGATTTTAGTATGATTTCTGATTTTCCCGGAATTGATAGATTGAATGGATCTGCCTAGGACTATTGATATGATCGTTCTCGATTTCTTTAATATTGCTTATTGCATCGATTATTGATTGATTGATTGACTGCTGAAAGACAAGTGGAAACCTAGTTGAACGTTGGTTATAGAAACCAACGTGTATTGAACGAACTACAACAGCACTATTGATATTGAACGAACTACAACAGCACTATTGATATAGATTGACCACTACAACAGCACTATTGATATTGAACGATTGATAACTACAACAGCATCATGACTAGTGTTTGGGCTTGTCGAGTAAGACCATTGTATGAAATTGCATGTATACGATATTGCATCGCATAGATTTTCTGATCTATATTGATTTATTGATTTCGGATTGATTTATTGATATTGACGGATTTACTGATTTACCGATTTCTGCTTTATTGGAATTGTTCGGATTTACTGATTGATACGACTTCACTGATTTCATCGATTGACTACTGAACATTGATATGGACATCGATAGATATAGAGATTGCATTGATAGCATTGATATGGACGTTGTATAGATTCATTGTACTACTGCCTATAGATTTTATAGATTCACTGTTGCTACTGTTCTACACCGTATGGACTGTTTTATAGATTCATTGTCTCGTATCGCTTTTCTCGATTGACTTCATTGATTAGATCGTATTGATTTGACCGTATCGTTTTGATTGACGAATATTGATTGATTGAATTGATTTATCGATTTGTCTGCCGCTGCATTGATTGGTTTTATTGACTATTGATTTCCGGATTGCATTGACTCATTGATCATGCTCGACTGATTGATTTGACTTGATTTGATTAACCTGCATATTGTTTTCAGTGTCGTGCTTTGATTTCAGTTGTAGGCTTTGGTGACCTGCTGGGCTTTGTAAGCTCATTATATGTGGTTAATATTTCAGGTGCAGGGCCTCCAGTCTGAAGATCTTTCTGTCGAGTTCAGCCTTTTGTTTTGTAGCCTTTGGTAGGCTTTCTTTTGTAGCCGATGTGGCTAGTGTAGATATTTCTTTTGGACTCTATTGTCTCTTCTCTGATTGTACTTTATGTGAATTATAGTATCCGCTGCTGTTTCTTTTCTGTAATGTAATTATCTCTGGCTCTGGATATATATATTGGTTTGGATTGATATGAACAACAGATGAGGAGACCGATAGAAAGAAAAGAAAAGAGAAGAAAAAAAAAATATATAGATGAATCCTTTCGCTACACGGATCTTGGGGTATTACAATTGGTATCAGAGCAAGTGTAGTGAAAAGGATTTGATTATATCCAGAGTTGATGATTGCATTATTTGATTTGTTTTGTTTTACGTATTTGATTTCCGCGATTTTGATTCGAACGATTTGTATTGATCAGGCCGATGGATCCGAAAGGAAAGAAAGTTGAGTCTACTACTGATCTCCCACTCACATCTGCAAATATGAATAAGTTTGCTAATATGGTCGCTCAGATGGTGAGTGACAAATTGGCAAAGCGCTCTGGCCGTAGCAAGAAGAGTGGGGAAAGTAGCAGAGCAAAATTTAATGTTTGTAAATGTTGTGGGAAAAGACATTCGGGACAATGTTATCTGAGGACTGGGCAATGTTTCCGATGTGGTGGATATGGACATAGAGTGACGGAATGCCCAAGTTCTGAAAGACAAGGACCTGTTCCGATGGTTCCGACTGTCCCGACTGTCCCGATTGATCTGATTGGAGATAAGCAAGAGATGGAGGAGGATGCACCAGGAATGCCTGCAAATGTGACTGGTACGAGTTTTGTTTATCGTCTGTTTCGTTGTGATTTGCGCGATTTATTGAATGATTGGATAGCTCTATTTTGTTTCGTTTTGCTTTCGTTTTGCTCTGTACTCTTAGGGAAATGTCGGGACGACATTTTTTCTAAGGTGGGGAGATTGTAAGACCTCGTTCCTTTGCTGTAGCTGCTGGAAAAGTGATTTTTCCCCAGGATCGGCCGGGACGAAGTTGAGATCGTCCAGGCCGATCAGTGTATTGAAAACAGCTGATTTCTGGAGTGTTCTGGAATGATTTCTGGACGGGATCGTCCAGGACGATATTGAGATCGTCCGGGACGATCGGCACTGTTCACATAATACCGTCCTGATCATCGCCCTGGGAATGGTCCAGGACGATCAGAAATTGGTCTGATCGTCCCGGGACGATCGGGCGATCGGCCAGGCCGATCTGAGTATGATATAAGGAAAATCAGCTCGTTTTGAGGAGAGAGAAATCATTTTATAAAATCAAAATATCTGAGGAGAGAGAAGGAGCGGAAAAGCAAAGGAAGAAGTCCGATTTCGAGGCCCGCGGAGCGATTTTCGTCGTTCGTTGCTGTTGCATATTGTGTTTGTCTCGTGGTAAGGACTCCGAACCTTACTTCTGTTTTCGAAGATGTTGTGTTTTGACCGAGTTGTGATCTGTTTTGTGTTTTCGTAGTCGACTTTTCGACATGATTTTGATTTGACACAACTTCCACCGCACAACTTTTGATATGTTATAGATATGATTATTGTACACGATTTGACTGTATTCTACGAAGATTTTACCGGTCGGAATTGATTCTACGCGCTTTTAATTGAATAGGAAATTATCAGGACTTGATTTGATTTGGATTCTATAGATTGATAGTCTTGCATTGATGCCGTGGTTATTCTGTTGTAATTTGGTGAAATTCAGAATTTATCTTTTTGCAGGATTTTTGTGTAATTTCGATAGACTACCGTTGCTCTGCCCGATTTTAGTATGATTTCTGATTTTCCCGGAATTGATAGATTTAATGGATCTGCCTAGGACTATTGATATGATCGTTCTCGATTTCTTTAATATTGCTTATTGCATCGATTATTGATTGATTGATTGACTGCTGAAAGACAAGTGGAAACCTAGTTGAACGTTGGTTATAGAAACCAACGTGTATTGAACGAACTACAACAGCACTATTGATATTGAACGAACTACAACAGCACTATTGATATAGATTGACCACTACAACAGCACTATTGATATTGAACGATTGATAACTACAACAGCATCATGACTAGTGTTTGGGCTTGTCGAGTAAGACCATTGTATGAAATTGCATGTATACGATATTGCATCGCATAGATTTTCTGATCTATATTGATTTATTGATTTCGGATTGATTTATTGATATTGACGGATTTACTGATTTACCGATTTCTGCTTTATTGGAATTGTTCGGATTTACTGATTGATACGACTTCACTGATTTCATCGATTGACTACTGAACATTGATATGGACATCGATAGATATAGAGATTGCATTGATAGCATTGATATGGACGTTGTATAGATTCATTGTACTACTGCCTATAGATTTTATAGATTCACTGTTGCTACTGTTCTACACCGTATGGACTGTTTTATAGATTCATTGTCTCGTATCGCTTTTCTCGATTGACTTCATTGATTAGATCGTATTGATTTGACCGTATCGTTTTGATTGACGAATATTGATTGATTGAATTGATTTATCGATTTGTCTGCCGCTGCATTGATTGGTTTTATTGACTATTGATTTCCGGATTGCATTGACTCATTGATCATGCTCGACTGATTGATTTGACTTGATTTGATTAACCTGCATATTGTTTTCAGTGTCGTGCTTTGATTTCAGTTGTAGGCTTTGGTGACCTGCTGGGCTTTGTAAGCTCATTATATGTGGTTAATATTTCAGGTGCAGGGCCTCCAGTCTGAAGATCTTTCTGTCGAGTTCAGCCTTTTGTTTTGTAGCCTTTGGTAGGCTTTCTTTTGTAGCCGATGTGGCTAGTGTAGATATTTCTTTTGGACTCTATTGTCTCTTCTCTGATTGTACTTTATGTGAATTATAGTATCCGCTGCTGTTTCTTTTCTGTAATGTAATTATCTCTGGCTCTGGATATATATATTGGTTTGGATTGATATGAACAACAGATGAGGAGACCGATAGAAAGAAAAGAAAAGAGAAGAAAAAAAAAATATATAGATGAATCCTTTCGCTACACGGATCTTGGGGTATTACAATTGGTATCAGAGCAAGTGTAGTGAAAAGGATTTGATTATATCCAGAGTTGATGATTGCATTATTTGATTTGTTTTGTTTTACGTATTTGATTTCCGCGATTTTGATTCGAACGATTTGTATTGATCAGGCCGATGGATCCGAAAGGAAAGAAAGTTGAGTCTACTACTGATCTCCCACTCACATCTGCAAATATGAATAAGTTTGCTAATATGGTCGCTCAGATGGTGAGTGACAAATTGGCAAAGCGCTCTGGCCGTAGCAAGAAGAGTGGGGAAAGTAGCAGAGCAAAATTTAATGTTTGTAAATGTTGTGGGAAAAGACATTCGGGACAATGTTATCTGAGGACTGGGCAATGTTTCCGATGTGGTGGATATGGACATAGAGTGACGGAATGCCCAAGTTCTGAAAGACAAGGACCTGTTCCGATGGTTCCGACTGTCCCGACTGTCCCGATTGATCTGATTGGAGATAAGCAAGAGATGGAGGAGGATGCACCAGGAATGCCTGCAAATGTGACTGGTACGAGTTTTGTTTATCGTCTGTTTCGTTGTGATTTGCGCGATTTATTGAATGATTGGATAGCTCTATTTTGTTTCGTTTTGCTTTCGTTTTGCTCTGTACTCTTAGGGAAATGTCGGGACGACATTTTTCTAAGGTGGGGAGATTGTAAGACCTCGTTCCTTTGCTGTAGCTGCTGGAAAAGTGATTTTTCCCCAGGATCGGCCGGGACGAAGTTGAGATCGTCCAGGCCGATCAGTGTATTGAAAACAGCTGATTTCTGGAGTGTTCTGGAATGATTTCTGGACGGGATCGTCCAGGACGATATTGAGATCGTCCGGGACGATCGGCACTGTTCACATAATACCGTCCTGATCATCGCCCTGGGAATGGTCCAGGACGATCAGAAATTGGTCTGATCGTCCCGGGACGATCGGGCGATCGGCCAGGCCGATCTGAGTATGATATAAGGAAAATCAGCTCGTTTTGAGGAGAGAGAAATCATTTTATAAAATCAAAATATCTGAGGAGAGAGAAGGAGCGGAAAAGCAAAGGAAGAAGTCCGATTTCGAGGCCCGCGGAGCGATTTTCGTCGTTCGTTGCTGTTGCATATTGTGTTTGTCTCGTGGTAAGGACTCCGAACCTTACTTCTGTTTTCGAAGATGTTGTGTTTTGACCGAGTTGTGATCTGTTTTGTGTTTTCGTAGTCGACTTTTCGACATGATTTTGATTTGACACAACTTCCACCGCACAACTTTTGATATGTTATAGATATGATTATTGTACACGATTTGACTGTATTCTACGAAGATTTTACCGGTCGGAATTGATTCTACGCGCTTTTAATTGAATAGGAAATTATCAGGACTTGATTTGATTTGGATTCTATAGATTGATAGTCTTGCATTGATGCCGTGGTTATTCTGTTGTAATTTGGTGAAATTCAGAATTTATCTTTTTGCAGGATTTTTGTGTAATTTCGATAGACTACCGTTGCTCTGCCCGATTTTAGTATGATTTCTGATTTTCCCGGAATTGATAGATTGAATGGATCTGCCTAGGACTATTGATATGATCGTTCTCGATTTCTTTAATATTGCTTATTGCATCGATTATTGATTGATTGATTGACTGCTGAAAGACAAGTGGAAACCTAGTTGAACGTTGGTTATAGAAACCAACGTGTATTGAACGAACTACAACAGCACTATTGATATTGAACGAACTACAACAGCACTATTGATATAGATTGACCACTACAACAGCACTATTGATATTGAACGATTGATAACTACAACAGCATCATGACTAGTGTTTGGGCTTGTCGAGTAAGACCATTGTATGAAATTGCATGTATACGATATTGCATCGCATAGATTTTCTGATCTATATTGATTTATTGATTTCGGATTGATTTATTGATATTGACGGATTTACTGATTTACCGATTTCTGCTTTATTGGAATTGTTCGGATTTACTGATTGATACGACTTCACTGATTTCATCGATTGACTACTGAACATTGATATGGACATCGATAGATATAGAGATTGCATTGATAGCATTGATATGGACGTTGTATAGATTCATTGTACTACTGCCTATAGATTTTATAGATTCACTGTTGCTACTGTTCTACACCGTATGGACTGTTTTATAGATTCATTGTCTCGTATCGCTTTTCTCGATTGACTTCATTGATTAGATCGTATTGATTTGACCGTATCGTTTTGATTGACGAATATTGATTGATTGAATTGATTTATCGATTTGTCTGCCGCTGCATTGATTGGTTTTATTGACTATTGATTTCCGGATTGCATTGACTCATTGATCATGCTCGACTGATTGATTTGACTTGATTTGATTAACCTGCATATTGTTTTCAGTGTCGTGCTTTGATTTCAGTTGTAGGCTTTGGTGACCTGCTGGGCTTTGTAAGCTCATTATATGTGGTTAATATTTCAGGTGCAGGGCCTCCAGTCTGAAGATCTTTCTGTCGAGTTCAGCCTTTTGTTTTGTAGCCTTTGGTAGGCTTTCTTTTGTAGCCGATGTGGCTAGTGTAGATATTTCTTTTGGACTCTATTGTCTCTTCTCTGATTGTACTTTATGTGAATTATAGTATCCGCTGCTGTTTCTTTTCTGTAATGTAATTATCTCTGGCTCTGGATATATATATTGGTTTGGATTGATATGAACAACAGATGAGGAGACCGATAGAAAGAAAAGAAAAGAGAAGAAAAAAAAAATATATAGATGAATCCTTTCGCTACACGGATCTTGGGGTATTACAATTGGTATCAGAGCAAGTGTAGTGAAAAGGATTTGATTATATCCAGAGTTGATGATTGCATTATTTGATTTGTTTTGTTTTACGTATTTGATTTCCGCGATTTTGATTCGAACGATTTGTATTGATCAGGCCGATGGATCCGAAAGGAAAGAAAGTTGAGTCTACTACTGATCTCCTACTCACATCTGCAAATATGAATAAGTTTGCTAATATGGTCGCTCAGATGTTGAGTGACAAATTGGCAAAGCGCTCTGGCCGTAGCAAGAAGAGTGGGGAAAGTAGCAGAGCAAAATTTAATGTTTGTAAATGTTGTGGGAAAAGACATTCGGGACAATGTTATCTGAGGACTGGGCAATGTTTCCGATGTGGTGGATATGGACATAGAGTGACGGAATGCCCAAGTTCTGAAAGACAAGGACCTGTTCCGATGGTTCCGACTGTCCCGACTGTCCCGATTGATCTGATTGGAGATAAGCAAGAGATGGAGGAGGATGCACCAGGAATGCCTGCAAATGTGACTGGTACGAGTTTTGTTTATCGTCTGTTTCGTTGTGATTTGCGCGATTTATTGAATGATTGGATAGCTCTATTTTGTTTCGTTTTGCTTTCGTTTTGCTCTGTACTCTTAGGGAAATGTCGGGACGACATTTTTTCTAAGGTGGGGAGATTGTAAGACCTCGTTCCTTTGCTGTAGCTGCTGGAAAAGTGATTTTTCCCCAGGATCGGCCGGGACGAAGTTGAGATCGTCCAGGCCGATCAGTGTATTGAAAACAGCTGATTTCTGGAGTGTTCTGGAATGATTTCTGGACGGGATCGTCCAGGACGATATTGAGATCGTCCGGGACGATCGGCACTGTTCACATAATACCGTCCTGATCATCGCCCTGGGAATGGTCCAGGACGATCAGAAATTGGTCTGATCGTCCCGGGACGATCGGGCGATCGGCCAGGCCGATCTGAGTATGATATAAGGAAAATCAGCTCGTTTTGAGGAGAGAGAAATCATTTTATAAAATCAAAATATCTGAGGAGAGAGAAGGAGCGGAAAAGCAAAGGAAGAAGTCCGATTTCGAGGCCCGCGGAGCGATTTTCGTCGTTCGTTGCTGTTGCATATTGTGTTTGTCTCGTGGTAAGGACTCCGAACCTTACTTCTGTTTTCGAAGATGTTGTGTTTTGACCGAGTTGTGATCTGTTTTGTGTTTTCGTAGTCGACTTTTCGACATGATTTTGATTTGACACAACCTCCACCGCACAACTTCTGATATGTTATAGATATGATTATTGTACACGATTTGACTGTATTCTACGAAGATTTTACCGGTCGGAATTGATTCTACGCGCTTTTAATTGAATAGGAAATTATCAGGACTTGATTTGATTTGGATTCTATAGATTGATAGTCTTGCATTGATGCCGTGGTTATTCTGTTGTAATTTGGTGAAATTCAGAATTTATCTTTTTGCAGGATTTTTGTGTAATTTCGATAGACTACCGTTGCTCTGCCCGATTTTAGTATGATTTCTGATTTTCCCGGAATTGATAGATTGAATGGATCTGCCTAGGACTATTGATATGATCGTTCTCGATTTCTTTAATATTGCTTATTGCATCGATTATTGATTGATTGATTGACTGCTGAAAGACAAGTGGAAACCTAGTTGAACGTTGGTTATAGAAACCAACGTGTATTGAACGAACTACAACAGCACTATTGATATTGAACGAACTACAACAGCACTATTGATATAGATTGACCACTACAACAGCACTATTGATATTGAACGATTGATAACTACAACAGCATCATGACTAGTGTTTGGGCTTGTCGAGTAAGACCATTGTATGAAATTGCATGTATACGATATTGCATCGCATAGATTTTCTGATCTATATTGATTTATTGATTTCGGATTGATTTATTGATATTGACGGATTTACTGATTTACCGATTTCTGCTTTATTGGAATTGTTCGGATTTACTGATTGATACGACTTCACTGATTTCATCGATTGACTACTGAACATTGATATGGACATCGATAGATATAGAGATTGCATTGATAGCATTGATATGGACGTTGTATAGATTCATTGTACTACTGCCTATAGATTTTATAGATTCATTGTTGCTACTGTTCTACACCGTATGGACTGTTTTATAGATTCATTGTCTCGTATCGCTTTTCTCGATTGACTTCATTGATTAGATCGTATTGATTTGACCGTATCGTTTTGATTGACGAATATTGATTGATTGAATTGATTTATCGATTTGTCTGCCGCTGCATTGATTGGTTTTATTGACTATTGATTTCCGGATTGCATTGACTCATTGATCATGCTCGACTGATTGATTTGACTTGATTTGATTAACCTGCATATTGTTTTCAGTGTCGTGCTTTGATTTCAGTTGTAGGCTTTTGTGACCTGCTGGGCTTTGTAAGCTCATTATATGTGGTTAATATTTCAGGTGCAGGGCCTCCAGTCTGAAGATCTTTCTGTCGAGTTCAGCCTTTTGTTTTGTAGCCTTTGGTAGGCTTTCTTTTGTAGCCGATGTGGCTAGTGTAGATATTTCTTTTGGACTCTATTGTCTCTTCTCTGATTGTACTTTATGTGAATTATAGTATCCGCTGCTGTTTCTTTTCTGTAATGTAATTATCTCTGGCTCTGGATATATATATTGGTTTGGATTGATATGAACAACAGATGAGGAGACCGATAGAAAGAAAAGAAAAGAGAAGAAAAAAAAAAAATATAGATGAATCCTTTCGCTACACGGATCTTGGGGTATTACAATTGGTATCAGAGCAAGTGTAGTGAAAAGGATTTGATTATATCCAGAGTTGATGATTGCATTATTTGATTTGTTTTGTTTTACGTATTTGATTTCCGCGATTTTGATTCGAACGATTTGTATTGATCAGGCCGATGGATCCGAAAGGAAAGAAAGTTGAGTCTACTACTGATCTCCCACTCACATCTGCAAATATGAATAAGTTTGCTAATATGGTCGCTCAGATGGTGAGTGACAAATTGACAAAGCGCTCTGGCCGTAGCAAGAAGAGTGGGGAAAGTAGCAGAGCAAAATTTAATGTTTGTAAATGTTGTGGGAAAAGACATTCGGGACAATGTTATCTGAGGACTGGGCAATGTTTCCGATGTGGTGGATATGGACATAGAGTGACGGAATGCCCAAGTTCTGAAAGACAAGGACCTGTTCCGATGGTTCCGACTGTCCCGACTGTCCCGATTGATCTGATTGGAGATAAGCAAGAGATGGAGGAGGATGCACCAGGAATGCCTGCAAATGTGACTGGTACGAGTTTTGTTTATCGTCTGTTTCGTTGTGATTTGCGCGATTTATTGAATGATTGGATAGCTCTATTTTGTTTCGTTTTGCTTTCGTTTTGCTCTGTACTCTTAGGGAAATGTCGGGACGACATTTTTTCTAAGGTGGGGAGATTGTAAGACCTCGTTCCTTTGCTGTAGCTGCTGGAAAAGTGATTTTTCCCCAGGATCGGCCGGGACGAAGTTGAGATCGTCCAGGCCGATCAGTGTATTGAAAACAGCTGATTTCTGGAGTGTTCTGGAATGATTTCTGGACGGGATCGTCCAGGACGATATTGAGATCGTCCGGGACGATCGGCACTGTTCACATAATACCGTCCTGATCATCGCCCTGGGAATGGTCCAGGACGATCAGAAATTGGTCTGATCGTCCCGGGACGATCGGGCGATCGGCCAGGCCGATCTGAGTATGATATAAGGAAAATCAGCTCGTTTTGAGGAGAGAGAAATCATTTTATAAAATCAAAATATCTGAGGAGAGAGAAGGAGCGGAAAAGCAAAGGAAGAAGTCTGATTTCGAGGCCCGCGGAGCGATTTTCGTCGTTCGTTGCTGTTGCATATTGTGTTTGTCTCGTGGTAAGGACTCCGAACCTTACTTCTGTTTTCGAAGATGTTGTGTTTTGACCGAGTTGTGATCTGTTTTGTGTTTTCGTAGTCGACTTTTCGACATGATTTTGATTTGACACAACTTCCACCGCACAACTTTTGATATGTTATAGATATGATTATTGTACACGATTTGACTGTATTCTACGAAGATTTTACCGGTCGGAATTGATTCTACGCGCTTTTAATTGAATAGGAAATTATCAGGACTTGATTTGATTTGGATTCTATAGATTGATAGTCTTGCATTGATGCCGTGGTTATTCTGTTGTAATTTGGTGAAATTCAGAATTTATCTTTTTGCAGGATTTTTGTGTAATTTCGATAGACTACCGTTGCTCTGCCCGATTTTAGTATGATTTCTGATTTTCCCGGAATTGATAGATTGAATGGATCTGCCTAGGACTATTGATATGATCGTTCTCGATTTCTTTAATATTGCTTATTGCATCGATTATTGATTGATTGATTGACTGCTGAAAGACAAGTGGAAACCTAGTTGAACGTTGGTTATAGAAACCAACGTGTATTGAACGAACTACAACAGCACTATTGATATTGAACGAACTACAACAGCACTATTGATATAGATTGACCACTACAACAGCACTATTGATATTGAACGATTGATAACTACAACAGCATCATGACTAGTGTTTGGGCTTGTCGAGTAAGACCATTGTATGAAATTGCATGTATACGATATTGCATCGCATAGATTTTCTGATCTATATTGATTTATTGATTTCGGATTGATTTATTGATATTGACGGATTTACTGATTTACCGATTTCTGCTTTATTGGAATTGTTCGGATTTACTGATTGATACGACTTCACTGATTTCATCGATTGACTACTGAACATTGATATGGACATCGATAGATATAGAGATTGCATTGATAGCATTGATATGGACGTTGTATAGATTCATTGTACTACTGCCTATAGATTTTATAGATTCACTGTTGCTACTGTTCTACACCGTATGGACTGTTTTATAGATTCATTGTCTCGTATCGCTTTTCTCGATTGACTTCATTGATTAGATCGTATTGATTTGACCGTATAGTTTTGATTGACGAATATTGATTAATTGAATTGATTTATCGATTTGTCTGCCGCTGCATTGATTGGTTTTATTGACTATTGATTTCCGGATTGCATTGACTCATTGATCATGCTCGACTGATTGATTTGACTTGATTTGATTAACCTGCATATTGTTTTCAGTGTCGTGCTTTGATTTCAGTTGTAGGCTTTGGTGACCTGCTGGGCTTTGTAAGCTCATTATATGTGGTTAATATTTCAGGTGCAGGGCCTCCAGTCTGAAGATCTTTCTGTCGAGTTCAGCCTTTTGTTTTGTAGCCTTTGGTAGGCTTTCTTTTGTAGCCGATGTGGCTAGTGTAGATATTTCTTTTGGACTCTATTGTCTCTTCTCTGATTGTACTTTATGTGAATTATAGTATCCGCTGCTGTTTCTTTTCTGTAATGTAATTATCTCTGGCTCTGGATATATATATTGGTTTGGATTGATATGAACAACAGATGAGGAGACCGATAGAAAGAAAAGAAAAGAGAAGAAAAAAAAAATATATAGATGAATCCTTTCGCTACACGGATCTTGGGGTATTACATTGAAGGCCTCATATGAACGAATACAAAAAAATCTCAGTCGGCACTACGATCGTATATTTGTTTGATAGTTCGAGCCGTATCGACTTCTATCTATTCACATTGCTTGACCCGTGCAACATATTCAGACGTTACGTGTGTGCATACAACACGCTCGTCGGGGTTGATGCGGTTGTTCTTATTTTAATGCAAAAGATGACATTTTGATATATTTAATTATAATTTATAGCACAAACGACCATTGTTGAAAGAGTGCGCAAGATTTTATTTTGAAATATGCAAATGCCTTCTGTTCGCTTATACGAGCGTTGCAGATCCAATAATGTTGGGCTGCGCTATAGGTTGCCTGCTGCTTATTGTATAAAGGTTTTTGTATAGCATTAAACTCTTATTGGCAAGTACTGATTATTTGAAAGATGCACGAGCTTCCTTGAATATCCAATGAATGTCTTCTGTCCATTTGTATGGATGTTGTGGATCCAGTGGTGTTATTTAATAACACGTTGAATTTCATTCATTGCACATCAGTAGTGTTGCTTAATTCATTTCATCTTCTGCAAGTTGTCATTTTCTTTAATATTTAGCATGCGAGAGTATATTTCTGCCGACAGATACATTGTACGGTGCGTCAGTAGCCTCCTATCTATCGCTTGAAAGTAAGCTAACATATGGTATGACAGCCTAGCTTCTCAAGTTTACTGCCTTAATTCATTAGTATCCTCGTAAATTTTACTAATGATTTCTTGCTTCTTCTTACAGGTGAATCATAACATTGCATTATGGGTCGTTTGTTGTCCCTTGCGAGCTATGTGTGTTACAAGCATCGTTGGATTTGTTCTTTGGTAGTGTGCTGTTAAAAAGGCGTTGAAAAGTCGTCTGCTGTTACATGCAAGTGGACTACATTCCACCTATATTTTGCTTGTAGGTGGGTTTTAGCGTTGTACTAAGGGTCGCCCGTTGCTTCTTGCAAGCGAGCTGTTGTGCCATGCAAGTTTTGTTGACTTCGCTTGTAGGCTGTCAGTGGGCATTCATAAATCTCCAGCTTAGCTTGTAGGCAGGTTGCTGTGTGTACGAAGAATCTCTTATAGTGTGACTTGTAGGAGCTCTTATTCATTACATGTTTGCTGTGCTCGCCTGTAAGTAATATGTTTTGTGTATATCTATGTTCATAGGGGATCTACTATACTTGCATCACATTAATCATCGCTGCTTGTTGGTGTTTGTAGGAAGCATTATTGTTTGCAGGCGAGTTAATATATTCCTGTGCAAGTTAATATTGACTGTCGGATGTGCTATATTCATCGCTAATCCCCTTATGCATGTCGGTTGGTAGATTGCTATTTTCACTTGCATATTGGCTCCTTTTATTTTGGTTCATAGGGAATTGGTATGATTGCTTTCATGTTGATCAAGGTTGAATATAAGAATGTTACTGCATTTGCTGCACAGCTTTCACACTTCACTTATAAACACACTACTATGTTTATTGCCACTACCATGCCTCTTCTACAAGCATGGGCTTTGTACATCAATTAACATCATCCTTAGGTGATATAGGATGCTTACTGAGCATTTTGCACATTTGCTTGCATTTCGTTCTTTGTCAATCATAAGCAAACTGTCAAACGTATTTTAAGGGTCTCTTATGGCCCACAGGTGGTTGTTACTTGTCGTTGAGTGCATTCCAATTGGCATGGTAATGTTCAATGTTCATGGAAAATTTGTCGTTAGCTGCAAGCAAGTTTTTATATTCTTCCATGACTTTGGTTGATTTTTTTTCTTACAAGCAAATTATATTTTAAAGGTCCTTTCGCTCATTCGCATTTAATTAAATTTTTGTTATTTTCTTAAATTACAATTTTGTTTTTGGCATTAGGTTTGGTTCCCTGTGGTTTGAATTGAGTTTTGTTCCCTACAATTTGTTCAAGTTTGATCCCCTGTTATTTATTCAAGTTCAATGCATTTTTAGTCTGAATTTCGGTAGCTTTCCGGCGTCTCCTCTGTTTAGGGGAATTTTGTGGAGTTGGGCCTTCCTACCACGCTACAAAGAACATGTATGGTAGGTGTCGGGCGACATTGCGACTGTGGTTTTTATTCCATAATACTATAAAGAGCATATATGGGTCTTCGAGGTACTTGTGCGAAGAATTTTCATAAAAGAACATGCAAGGGTATTTAGGGTTGTTTCCACCATACTATGAAGTGCGTATATAGGGCCCTACCCACCTCACCATAAGCGTCACACCAGACTTCCTTCTACCATGCTAAGAAAAACGTGTATAGGTGGTCCCTCGACACGTCGCAAGCAACGAAAACGAGATTTTGAGGATTTTTGGGTTTGAGAGAATTATACCTTATGCGAAGGGTCAGTGGCGGCGGTGTCGAAATTCAGTGCACGAGGATCGAGACAAAAACTTTCTTCTCTTTTCCCTGTTTTTTTTTTTTTTTTGAAAACTCTCTTTTTTAATTTTTTTTTCTTTCCTCCTTTTTGTGAACTTTCTTCCTTTCTCTTGTCTTCTTTTAAACTCTTTCTTTTCAATAATGATAACAGTAATAATATTAATGTTAATAATACTAATTAATAAATAGTAATAACAAAAGAAAAATGCAGTGGGAGAGAGGGCTATTGGTGTGAGTTGCTGCTGTGTATGCGGCTGGAAGTGTTGTGGGTTAGAGAATTTGGCCAAAGTTGTTTGCTATATAAGCTAATAGGTTGGAGTAAATGTGGAAGTGTGAAGTGTTGGTTATTGCTTTTTCTGTAGTGTAAGGAGTGATTAGTGAGGCTGCTTCACGGGTGAGGGAAAAAATCGGGTAGGAGGGCTGCAGCTGTTGTGGAAGGATTTCAAAACAGAGAGGGGGTTCGGTTGAGTTGTTTGTGTGGATGAAGACGGGTGGATCGACTGTGGGTCGTGACGTGCTCGGCTGCTATTGGGTGCCGACAGGGATGGAGAGGGGATGGAGTGTGGAAGAGAAGACGAAAACTCAGGTGAGGTGGCTGGTGGTGTTTAGAGACGTCTGACGGGTTGAAGTCTTGAAGAGACTGGATTGGATGGCTACAACTGTAGCTAGGTTGGGTGAGGGTGTTTGACCAAGGAAGAAGATGATGGGGATTGGATGGCTACAATTGTAGCTAGGTCGGGTGAGGGCATTCGAACAAGCAAGAAGGGCTGTGGGTTCGGGAAAGTTCAGCACGGTAGAGTTCAAAGGCCTGGGTATTGACGGATCAGGATCTATAGCGTGGGGTTGGGTCGGCAGTTTAGATGAAAGCAAGTTTTGGAGAGAGGCAAGCGCAGGCTAGAGGGAGGCGGATTCAAAAGATGTGGAGTTTAGGTATGGAGAAGTGGGTGCTTGGGGTTGATTGAGGGAAGACGGGCAGTGGGATTCAGGAGGTGGTTGAGAATGGGCTCTGCGGTTTGAGGAGTCGGACGCCTGGGTGAAGATTATTGGATTCAGGCGTCAAGTGAGGAGTTCGGCGGGATGGGTTGAGGGAATGAGAGGCTTGGCTTGCAGTAGTTGGAGGTCGGGTTGGCGACTGGGATCGAACGTGGCTGTGAAGGCGGCGAGTTAGGTGCAAGGATTGGGTGACCTGGAGGATTCGTGTGGTGGTGAGGCAGCGCTTTGGCTAGATTGACGGGTTGAAGTGAGATCGAGGTAGCGAATTAGTTATAGATCGGGAGTTTGCAGACGGACAGGGAAGGAAGCGGAGGGAGCTCGTGTGATGTAGCTTGTGAGCGGGAGGGAGAACATAAACAAACTGTGTATTTGGGGAGCGTCGTTTCGCAGGAAACCCGAAGCGTTGATTTGCAAAGGTTTTAGCGAGATTTTGGCGGGATCTCAATGGAAATTTTGGGATTCAAACGGAGCCGGTACACTGCAGTTTTAGGTAATTTTTTATTTATTTTTAATAAAATAATAATAATAATAATAATAATAATAATAATAATAATAATAATAATAATAACAATCATCATCATCATCATCTGAAAAAAGTTCCTCGATTTGCAAGCTCTTTTCTCGAAATTTGCATGTCGTTGCCTTGGAATACATGTCAATTTTCCCGAGTGAATTTCGTTAGGTGAATTTATAGTCATTTTTGGATGTATCGAATATTCCGAACGCAATGACGAAATTCATTTTGTGATCGGACGTCGGTTGGGTAGCATCATTCGTCATTTCCGGATGTCGGTCGCCAATTTTGATCATTTTCGCTCGATTTGGCTGCAAGGTGGTCCCTCTTAGATAAATTTTATGTTATGATCGCAACGGCGCAATCCGTTTGGTGATCGACGTTTGACCTTTTAAGTGATGCGTTGCGCCCGCCGATCGTCACTTGAGTCGTCAATTTCGCCTATTTTTTCGTGTTTTTAGCATATGGGTCAACACTAGGACTGCTCAAACATTTTGATCTAGATTAACCTCACACCAAATAATTCTATCAAACATAGCGTTATGTTTCTAACTTGATTTCTAATTTAAAGTTCTCGGGCATCAATCTTGGTATATGATGAATTTCCTCATATTTATATAGATATAATATCTGTAATGACCTTATGTCCAACTAGTATTTGTAATCAGCCCGTTCCCAACTTATATCTATACTGATTTTAAGCTCACCTAATGAAAATATAGGATATATTTCTATACCTTAAAAAAAGTCTGAAGTATATGTACAAGATATCTTACAACTAGCCTATTAAGCTTACTGTGAACTGATCTGGACGGCGTTTTTGTGATGCAAGAAAATGCAACCTCAATTTTGCAATTATTGCATATTCTTTGAACAACACATAGCAAGTCCAAAAGGTAAAGGTATATGCCATCACCAAGTGGGCCCAAAATCTGAAACAGAGTATAAACTTTAGTAAGAAATCATAATGACAGGAAAAAAGTTGAGAAGGAAAAGAAAAATCAATGCTGCCCTATGCAATGTATAGCATGCGGTTATAATTGGTAATTTTGTAGTGTAGCTTAAAGAAAGATTTCACAACTTTCTTCATACTTGATTAACATAAGAAGGTTGTTTTTTTAAAAGCAGAAGACCTCAAGTTGTGGAAAACCTTTTTCTCTTTTGCAACAAACTAGCTAACGTATGGCATGAAAATTCCCTACTTGACCTTGTTATTTAGATGACTAATCATGGCCGGTAACCAGAAACAGTATACAGGACTTACTTGCACCGCATATCAAGGCAACAACAATTAATTTAGTTTCCATAACCTGTTTCATATATGATGTCATGCAGTACATCCTTTTAGACAACTACGGAGTTCGAAAACTGGCAAATGCCCTGTTAAATGTTAATCATTCAAGACTAATATAAAGGCATTACATAAGACAAGTCCTCTCATTTTTTTTTTCTGGTAAATCATGATCTTATCCCGGTTAGGAAAGTAGAGGTATTAGATTTGACTTATGTTAAGAAAGATAAGGTAGACCTAAAAAGACTTGGATAGAAAATATTAGAAATGATCTTTCTTTATCAGATTTAAATGAGAATTTGATTTTTAACATGACACATGGAGAAAACGGATTCATGTAGTCGACCCCACGTAGTGGGACAAAGGCTTGATGTTGTTATTGTTGTAAATCATGATCTTATCTGAATTGTTTGTTTGACATCTAACTTTTGCTATATATCTTCTTAATAATGTATAGAAGCATCGTAGACCAAGAAAAGTTAGAACAAATTACTTTGCTATACAAACAAGCTGACGCTTAGAACTAAGTTAGAATACCGCTTTATTATTAGCTTGTAGTCAGGAATTTTTTTAATATTAACTAATGTTTTATGAAGCTTTCATTAGCACAGTTAAAAAATAAAAAAAGGTGCAGCGCAACCAAACTGAAAACTAAACCAGCTTTTTTAAAGCGTTTTTTAAGCCTTAAATTTCAAATGGCATCTTCTGTGCACCATCATTCCAGGGATTATGCTGGAGGTGGCTGGAACATTCTCTAGAAGCAAGCTATCAAAGTTGAATGCACATTGCTTTCAGGTAGTTCTGATGTGATTTTTACACATTTTGCACTCGGGGCATGGATGCAGTCGAAGCAACTAAGCAACATAAGAGGATCCCGAGAACGTTTGAAGTAACGGTACGTGAAAAAGACTAAAAAGAAATAAATTAATTATTTTGATTTTATTTACTAAAAAGGAAGGAACCATTTTTTTGTGTTTGAATTCCAAAGTGCTAATTCCATTTCCATTACTTCCCAGTTTAGTCTATTTAGACATCATAAAATAAAACAATTGAGAAAGTAATAATGCACTTTGGACGTTTGAATTTGTACTTTTAATTCAGATGTTAACACCACTGGTTGATCTACACTACAATAAAGTAATTTAAATGAGATGTGTGATGTTAGGGTATATATTAACAGGCAGATTAGTACTGTAAAGATGTCACCTAACATTGAAGACTTCATTCATTAACAAATCACATCAAATAAATCACTTTTAATCATAATAGCCTATTTAAAACTATAAAAGATCGTGGAAAGTGTTAAAACAAACAAAAAAAAAAGTATTTTCTCCAACCAAATCCACAAAAGATGGCAAACAAAAAACATGCTGAAGGAATGTTATGACTAGCTTGCTCACTTATTTGATCCTGTGGGGATATTTGATATAGATATCTTGTCTATAGTGCTGAACTCCAAATCCGATTCCTTTGAAGCCTCTATCTCGAGAGTATTATTTGTCCAGTTAACAGGCACCAAAATCGCAAACGCCAATATGCAGATAGGAGCAAATATTTTAAGCCTGTAACAGGAAGGTCAAACAGGATATCAGCAGAAAAAGGGAAATATAATTAGAATACGACATTTATAGAAATAAGAAGTAGAAATAAAACTTATATAGTTGAGGCACATATGGATAATATAAGTAAGATATTATAAATATAATATAGCAGTTTCAATTAAGCAGACATGAACTTTGCCCAAACGTGCCTTAAAATTATTTTGTTAAATACTGAAAAGAAACAGTTAGTAAGAAAAGCTGTAGCTGAAAGCTTTACGTGTAGAACCATTTTATGAAACCCTAGAATTGTCCACTGGCCATAAAATTAAATATTCCATCTGAATTCACGTAAGCATACAGTTTTTCGTATTAAAGTGATTGACTATCTGTAAAACAGCATAATTAAATTGAATTAACAAATTGACGAGGAATCAATCCAAATGTTCAGTGATTGTAAAAAGGCAAAAAATGGCATACCCTAATAGATATATCCTCAAATAAACAGCAGAATCCAATCCAGCATGTTCAATCAACTCAGGTTCAGGCATTTTGAGAGCAGCAGGAATCCATTGAAGGAACGTTATGTATGATCTGAAGTCTAAATTGACAAACTTCTGTACAAATGAGCCAGAATTCGTAGGACTGCTCCTTACTCCTTTAATGTACCATTTAGGGAAGTAAACCCTATCATTGTATGGCTGCAAACGTAGTACAGCAAATGCTAACAGGAAAACAAATGCAGTTAGAATATTTATAGTTGCAGCGAGACCTATGTCACCAAGTGTAGCCATAAGTTCCTTTCAGAAAAAAAATAAATCGAAATCCAGTCTCCTCCCTGTAATTTTGAACAATTATATGCATCAGACTCAGAAGTAAGAGAACCGTCATATTCATACAACAACATATGACTTAAATAAGCAAAGGAGGTGAATATCATGAAACACATAGTGAGAGTGAAAGGAAACTACAATGTAAGCCACATAATGAAATCGCTTCTGTAGGACAATCACATAGTCTGACAGTTGATATCTGATACTCCAAGATGTTTAAAACTAAAAGTCCTAACACAATTCCAGAGCCCCTACTAGGTCTAATATACCGACACCATGCTGTTATATCACCAAAATTTCTCTCGACTGAGAAATTTTTCTGGAAGCCGTGCATCACTATGAAAATTTCGAAGTGGTAAATGGCTTTTACATGCATAACACTTCTACAGTACATGAAATGCCTACCTATCATCCGAATCTTGTCTGTCATGTGAGCATACCATTTATCTAACCTTGCCAAACATGATTGTAATCATCGGACCATCAATTTATATTTAGCTAGAAGTTTTAAAAAAATCAAATATAACATAAGCCTCACTCTAAGATTTCTATTTATATCTTCTCCTTCCTATGAAAATACCACTTATTATATTTATATCTTCTCCGTCCTGAGAACATTTCACTAAACATGGTTGTAATCATTCAATCATCAATTCATTTTTTAGCGTTAAGTAAAAAATTAAATCAAATATAGCTTACTCTCTCACCTTACAAATGGGACCAGCTAGGCGGCCAGTAGCTAACATTTAGCCCATCACTGAAGCTCCAGAGACCTACCTACAGACGATCACTTAGGGCTGTTTGGGATCATTTTAGATTTCTATTTTATTTTATTTATTTTGTTTCTGTTTTGATAAATAATTTTTTTTTTTTGTATCTTTCATTTTGTTTCTTAACAGTATTTTTAAAAAATATAAACTATTTTTATTATTATTGAATATCAAATAAATTACTTTATATGATCAATAGTGGTCATTTGTGGTGGCTAAAAATGAGGTGATCATTTAGCGGTGGCCGGAGATTATTGCTCAGAGTCTATAGAGGTTGTGGTCACCAGCTGTGGCTGACAGTTGGTGGTGATTGTCAGCAGTTACAATAGTGACATTGGTGACGACCAATAGTTGCAATTATTTTTAAAAATACTTAAACTGCCTAAAAGTTATTTTGAGCATTTATTAATAAAAAACTCAATTTATTTTTTAAAACAAAAGTACAAATGAGTAAAATCACTATAAAGAAACATATTTAAAAAAAAAAAACGATGTCAGCAAACCTCTAGGAAAAATGCCAAAGAACTTCCCAAAGATGGTCAAGTAGAATGTAGGCCTCCCACTAATTTTTTATAATAGAAGGCAAGCTGAGCAAAAATTGATCATAGTAGAGGAGAGAGATAGATATGGTTCTTGTAATAGAATACTTATAGTTTTAAAACCCAAATATATAATTGAAGTTCTTAAATTTTATACATGAATTTGAAAATTTATTTGACTAATTTTATTTAAAAATAGTTATAATAGTATAATACATAATTTTACTAATATGTTTAGCTTATTCATTGAAGTGAGCTTAATGACATTTAATAATGGATTTATATGCTAATGCAATCATGTTGCCTATTGATTAACTTGTTTAATCTGGGCAAGTTAGTAGCTTAGTCATGCTTATGTAAGAAAAAAAGTCTGATTAATAATTTTTTTAGATTAAAAATTTGCTTTAAAACGTTGTAAGAAAGTCACCCCAAATGAAGCTTGAGATTGTTGTAACTTTTCATAAGTTAACTGCTAAGTTATTGCATGAAAAATAATTTAACTATTCTAGTAGTAAAAAAAGCCTTTTATTTTCATATATTTTTTATAAATAATGAGAGAACATCATTAAAATTCTAATTAAATGAAATTATGATTGTTATTTAAAAAATAAAATAACGAAAAAAAAAACTGTCATAAACAGACCGTTAAAAAAACTTAGATTATAGTATAAAATTATATGAAAGTATTACTTTGTATTTTGAAATTTAAATAATGCAAGAAATAATTTGAAATTATGGGATATCCCAGATTTTTTATCTATCTATGTCTAATAATTAATCTTCTATATTTATTTATAAAATATTTAAAATTTTAAATTACATAAAAAGACGTTGTTAATATTTATTATTTAAAATAAAATTGTGATATTATGCAAAACCTCTGAAATTTCAAATAGTTTAAATAATATCAACTTTTAATTATTATAATTGTAATTATAATAATAATTATTAGTATGTAAAAAACTATAATTTATCATCCTATCAGCAATATAAAATAAAATATTAAAGTAAATTTTCCTAACAACAGCATATTAAAGTCTATTTTAAGAGCCAAAAAACTGCTTGCATTGGAGAATAACAAATGGAATTGTAAGAAATACTCAAAGCCCATCTTTTGAAGCTCTTGTTTTTTATTATTAAAATTAATGTTGAAATTTTCTTTCAGATTATAAAATTAAAGCATTTTTTAATAACAAGATTTAGAAATAAATATTTCAATTTAATTATTTAATGTTATTGGGAAATTTTATATTTTTATAATATTTAAAATTTAATATCATTTATGGAGAATATTTTCAAAGCAAGAAAGAAATGCTTTGAAAGTTTCGTTAGTTAACTATATGAGAATTCTTTTTCATTACGAAAAATGGGAGCAGATAAAAGAGAAAAATCAGTTCGGTTAACAGTTCGATCTGCCATTCAAAATGATCATATTTCATAAATCTCTTTTTAGAAGATCTCAAATTACTCAAATAATTTATGAATTTGTTAGGGTTAAAAGCTTGGGCATGGTAGTTGGTAAGATATCACAACTAGCTTCAAGTTCCATCCTAGCTGATGGCTCTAGAAGCTCAAAATTTAAAATTTACATACTTAAGAAAAAAGTGATCTAAACTACAAGGAGCTATAGTATGTCCCCAAAATACCCACATGCTTTATGAGGTAAATGCAGTTACTCCAATCAAATTCTAATCAGATTTCAAATGAACATCAGGAATTCAACCCTAATCCAACACCCAAAACATCAATAACAGCATTCAAGTTATAAAAATATAAGAATCAAAACCTCCACCAAAAACCCCAACCCTAAAATAATAACAGAAGAATACGAATCAACACCACAGTAAGAATGCTTACCTGTCTAGGTCGCGAGCTCTTCCTCAACAAACACACAAAAGAAATTTTTGTGAACCCTTCAAAAATAAGAAATCATAGGAAGAAGATTTGCCAAGTAATGGGTGATAAATTGGCGATAGAAATGAAGGAAGAATCGTTCTAGAGTGAGAAAGAGGAAGAGGAATAAATACTTGTTTATCTTCCGGCCTTTTACTTCTTCCTAAAGGAAGATTGCCGCAGTTTTCTCTATAGAATTAAGTAAAGAAACAAAAGAGGCGGAGTAGCAGAGGAAGATGAGGATTAAAGGTTGAATGAAGTCAAATTAAATGGAGTAATCTTTGTAGTATCTGTTGTTGCTTTGTTTAGCTCGATCAATCTCCTCTGTCTTCTATATATATAGAGAGAGAGAGAATGTAGCTAATTGAGAAGAAAGGGAGTTTAGAAAATTAATTAAGCTAAAATTGACTCGTTATAATTTAAATTTGCTGTAGTCGGCTGGTGTTGCAGAGGTACGCGTGGATGCAACGGAGAAAAGAGCCGTTGGAGTCGGGGAAAGTTGGTGGGGCCCGCACAGAAAGGAGAGCGATTTTTATAAGGGAAGTCACTTTTTTACGTTTATATTGTATTGAGAGCAGAACGAACAATCACTCGTATACTTGAAAATATATTGATTTTCTATTCATTTAGGGTATATATGAGGTTTTATTTGAAATAGTTTTTATTTTAATTTTTTAAAATAATTTTGATCATAAAATATTTATTTTTAAAAAAAAAATTAGATTAAAAATTTGCTTTAAAACGTTGTAAGAAAGTCACCCCAAATGAAGCTTGAGATTGCTTTAACTTTTCTTAAGTTGACTGCTAAGTTATTGCATGAAAAATAATTTAACTATTTTAGTTGTAAAAAAAGCCTTTTATTTACTTATATTTTTTATAAATAATGAGAGAACATCAATAAAATTCTAGTTAAATGAAATATTGATTGTTATTTAAAAAATAAAATAACGAAAAAAAAACTGTCATAAACAGACCGTTAATAAAACTTTGATTATAGTATAAAATTATATGAAAGTATTAGTTTGTATTTTGAAATTTAAATGATGCAAGAAATAATTTGAAATTATGGGATATCCCAGATTTTTTATCTATTTATGTCTAATAATTAATCTTCGATATTTATTTATAAAATATTTTAAAATTTTAAATTACATAAAAAGACTTTGTTAATATTTATTATTTAAAATAAAATTGTGATATTATGCAAAACCTCTGAAATTTCAAATAGTTTAAATAATATCAACTCTTAATTATTATAATTGTAATTATAATAATAATTATTAGTATGTAAAAAACTATAATTTATCATCCTATCAGCAATATAAAATAAAATATTAAAGTAAATTTTCCTAACAACAGCTTATTAAAGTCTATTTTAAGAGCCAAAAAACTGCTTGCATTGGAGAATAACAAATGGAATTGTAAGAAATACTCTAAGGCCATCTGTTTTTTATTATTAAAACTATTGTTGAAATTTTCTTTCAGATTATAAAATAAAGTATTTTTTAATAGCAAGATTTAGAACTAAATAATTCAATTTAATTATTTAATGTTATTGGGAAATTTTGTACTATTTTAATATTTAAAATTGAATATCATTTGTGGAGAATATTTTCATAGCAAGAAAGAAATGCTTTGAAAGTTTCGTTACTTAACTATATGAGAATTCTTTTTCATTTCGAAAAATGGGAGCAGAAGCATGCATATAAATATTCCCAAAAGCTCAACTGTAAGGAATATATGTAGATATATACATATATTTACTATGCATTTAGTGGCTGTTTAATTGGATGAAAAAAAAAGCAATTGTCAAGAACCGGCTTGGATACTCAAATTAATGAGGCGGGAATGAAAAAAAAAATCGGACGGTAGCAACATTTCATTCCTTTCATAAGCAAATCAATATAAAACTTCTCAATACAACGGAAGAGCCAATATTATAAAAATATTCCATAAAATATATTCATACCACTTTTGTCAAAATTAGGTATTTACATCAATCATAATTTACCTGTCGTCACTGCTGCACCTTCTTATATATATTTTTTATTTTTCTTATTTCTTTTGTTTTTTTATTTTTTTATTTATTTTTTTTTAATTTTTTTTTGCTGCACCGACATATTATTCCCTTTCAGCTATTTCTAATTCTCTGGAGACTTATTTGAAAATAATTGTTTAATGAAATGAGTTTATAAAATAAACTCAGTGGGTAACTTCTGTATGTATAAAAATTAAACAGGTATAAAGTACAATACATATATGTCTATTCATTTCATTCCATTTATATGAATAAACCTTTGATATATGTCTATTCATTTAACATTTTATATACATTTTCTTTTTTTATTTCATTTCATTCCATTCATTCATTTATACATATCCTATCATATTCATTTATAACATTTATAATACTTTAACATGTATTCATTTATATCCTCGCTTTCAAATCTCTCTTTTTTTCCCCTTATAAAATTATCTCTTGTTTTAGATGAAGTAAAATAGGAGGATTTACACAAAGATGGAAAAAAGAAAAGGCAACAAACCTTCTTCCTTCTTCCTCTCGATCATTCCTCTCATTCATTGTGGTTTCCTTCTAACTTTCCACTTCTTTAGCAATAGAAATGAGAAAGGAATTAAGAGAAGTTGATAAATTTTATCCCTGAACGTGTTCATTCGCTCAAAATAATGAAACAAACTCTCCAAACCCTTCCACGATCGATTTCAATCTGCCCAGCTCTCTGCTCCATTCTGCTTGTGAGTCGCGACCCCCTATTTTAATAACTAGTCAGTTCAATTGAACCGGCCAGGTCCAATTCTCACAATTTCCCTTCCTTATAAAAATTTCTTCCTAAAAATTAAATCAAGTAAAATAAAACACATCTTTAATTGAATAAATGGGGATATTGAACATTCATTTCTGATTCTTTCTCCAAGGTGACATCTCTTTCTAATCCATGCTTCCACAAAATCTTTATGAAATATATTATCCAATTTCTCAATTGTTTTAAATTACATTCCAGTATTTTTTAGGTTCTTCATCATATTTCAATTTAGGCTACAAGTCAATTTATTTTGACTAGATTCTCTTTGACTCATTTGATACATACTTTTGAAGTACTAATATATGAAACACATTATGAATTCCTTGCATATGCACTGACAGATTCAATCTATAGGCCATATTTTCAATCCTTTTAATGATTTCAAATAGTCCTATGAATTATAGGCTCAATTTTCCTATCTTTCCAATTCATTGTGCGCCTTTCATTATACTGACTTTAAGGAAAATAAATTCACCTACTTTAAATTCAACTGGCATGTGCTTTGCATCATAATACTTTCATTGCCTATCTTTTACTACCTTTAGTTTATCTTTGATCAATTTGATTTTACTAGTAGCATCATCTATCAGTTTAGTACCATTTATTTTTCTTTCACATGTTTTTACCTAACACAAGGGTGTTATATACTTTCTTTCATAAAGAGCTTCATACGGTGCATTTCAATGCTAGTATGGAAACTATTATTATATGTAAATTCAATTAATGGTATATGTGTCTCCTAATTTTCTCTGAAATCTAAAGCATACTACTATAATAAATCCTCCAAAATCTGAATTATTCTTTATGATTGTTCATCTGTCTGAGGATGAAATAATATACTAAAAGTTAATTTGGTACACAGCTTTCTAAATTTTCTTACAAAATCTAGAAGTGAATCGGACATCTCTATCAAATACCATATATTTTGGAATTCATTACAATCTCACAATTTATCAACATATATCTTTGTCAAATTTTCCACTGAACATGTCTATTTGATTGGTAAGAAATGAGCTGACTTGGTTAATCTATTTATAACTACCTATATAGCATCTCAAATTTTCCTTGACTTGCGTAATCCAATCATAAAATTCATTGCAATTTCTTTCCATTTCCACTCAGGTATAGGTAAGGGTGGTAGTTGGCCACTTGGATTTTGATGTTAAGCTTTAATCATTTGGCAGGGAATATATTTAACCACAAAATCTACAACACTGCTTTTAAATCCTATCCATCAAAATAATCCTTTTAGTTCTTGATATATTTTTGTGCTCCATGGATGAATTTTATAGCAAGAGAAGTGAGTTTCTTGTAATATCTCTTCTCTTAAATTTGTAATATCTGAAACATAGATCCTGCCTTTATATTTAAAAAAATTTATTCTCACATACAAAATTTTCCAACTGTCATGTCTGTAATTTCTTTAAGATTTCTTGGAACTTTACATCTTGATGAAATGAATTATATTTTATATCCTTCAAAGTGGGTTGAATAACGAGCTGACTTAATAATATATCTTTAGTCTCTTTCTGATAGACTACCAAAATCTCTAGTCTTTTCATATCTTTGATTATCTACTCTTGATAGGTGATTATCCAATATGCACATCCAAGAGCTTTTCTACTTAGTGTATCTATCATAACATTTACCTTTTCAGGATGATATTATACATCCAAGTCATAATTTTTTATAAGCTCTAACCACTTTCTCTATCTCAAATTAAGTTTTTTTTATTAAAGATGTAATTGACTCTGATGATATGTAAACACTTTATATTTTACCCCATATAAATAATGTTTTAATATATTGACTGAAAAACCACAACTGCTAATTTCAAATCATGGGTGGGATAGTTTCTTTCATGAACTTTCAATTGCCTTAATGCATTGGCCACCACTTTGACATGCTGCATTAATACACATCTAATTGACTCTTATATTGCCTTAATGCATTGAAATCCTTCTGAACTTGATGGAATTGTTAAAATTATGACAGTTGTTGACCTCTCTTTTGCTCAAGCCCTAGGTCAAAGGGTTTGACCTAGTCAAATTGACCAAGCCAGGCCCCAAGACCTCTCTAATTCAATTCTAGAGGTCAAGCTAGGTCTATTGAACCCAGACCCAGGCCCTGGGTCAACCCAGTTGACCCAAATTGACCTACACTCTTCTCTTTTGATTTCAAATCTGATTCAAACTCCCTTGAGCTCATTTCTCTCCTCCATTAGACTCAATGGGTCAGACCTAACCAACTAGGCCCAAGCCTACTCCCTAGGTCAACCCAGTTGACCAGGTCAACCTAGGTTAACCCATTTAACTCATTTAAGCACAAATCAAATTCTAAACCTTTTCAAACTCATCCTAGGCTCAAACTTTTCATCCATTGGACTTAATTGACTAGGTTGACCATGTCAACCTTTGACTTAGTCAACCCAAGTCTTAATAGGCCAATTTAACCTATTTAAGCCCAATTAGAGTACATTTAATGCCCTAATTGCTTTCATATTCCTCTATTCATGCAAACTACGGCTAGATCATCTTATTTCCCTCCTAATCAAACCCTTGATTAAATATTAGCCACCCCCCTTGAGCCTTAGCGTATAAATAGAGAAATTTAGGGTTTTTTGTGGACTTTTGCTTTTGCTCTCACCCTAGTCGCTCCCAAGCCGAGAAACTTTGTGTGTGAGCTCTCATAATCCTCCCTTACTCTCCCCACGTTGAATCCCGCCGGTCAAGGCCGCTGCCTGTGAGATCTCTGGCTAACTGAGACCTAAAGGATTCCAAAGTTTTTTCCCATTAATCCAAGGTGTTTGAGACCCCAAATTCTTCTATAAAAAGGAGCGTGTATAATCTACAAGTGTAACAAGCCTTTAAATGGGTCAAACCGTTCATTAACCAAGGTGAAATCACAAACCCTAGTCTAGGACACATATGGTTAAATAGCTTCACATTAAGGGCGTTTTAGACCGCAAAATTTATTCCCCATGAATCTCTTCACGTATAGAGCCTGTGATTGAAATTTCAATCAATTTGGTGCACCTGATTGCGACAACAAGCTGAAATAGTGTGTTAGGGTTCAGGTTTGGCTCCTTGTCCAGTGGGGGTTGATCTCAGCCATTGATCTTGGGAGTAACGGCTGAGATCCGATCATTCCGTGGTTCAGAACAACCGCTGGGTTTGATCCCGCAGACTAGAATTCTATCCGGCTCCATCACGACCGTCCGCTCGAAACAACAAAGGATAGGACGACTATAAATATGAGCTAAAGTGGTTTAGTGAACCGCATCCGTGGCACAATGATTGATGCAATCATTGACAATAATTACCGGAGGAGTAATTATTGCGCTGCCGAAAAATGCTTGCCCGCGATCCACGGGACAAATTGCGAGCCAGCAGGTGTCATCCCTAGGGCTTTTTTTGTGTTTTTTTTTTTAAATGGTTTTACCTCACTTTAACTTCATTAAATCATTAAAAATTGTATTTTGATCCAAAATATATGAATAATAAATCAAATTATTTGTATTTTAACCCTCTTTAATTTAAACTTAATTTTAATTAAAAATATTATATATATTTAAAATAGTATTAAAATAGTGATTTTAATTATTTTATTATTATTATTATTATTTTAATTATCATTATTTTAATTATCATTATTTTAATCATAATTATGTTAATCATTATTATTTTGATTATTTTGTTACTATATTTATTATTATTATTATTATTATTATTATTATTATTATTATTATTATTATTATTATTATTATTATTGTTATTATTTAATAATATTACTACTATTATTATTATTGTTATTATTTCTAGTTTGATTATTTTTATTATTGCTAATATTATTATTATTATTTTAGATATTTATTTTAATAATAACTTTTTTAAATATAAATTAATAATTATTTTCTTTATATTATTTTAACAAATTAAATTATTTAAATTCCTAATCTTAAATTCATAAAAATTATTATTTTATTAAAAAATTTTAAAAATCAGAGATTATTTTCCATAATTTAATTATTAATTAATAATTATTCTTTTTTTTTTTGGTAATTTCAATTAATTAGTTATTTTGATTTATTTAACTAATAAACTAATTTAAAATTTTGATATTTTTATTAAATTAAATTATTACTATATTTTAAATTATTTAAAAAATTTAGAAACCTTCTTTTTTTTACTTTTATTATATATTAAATAATAAAGATATATTATTGTTATTAAAGTATTTTCTTTTAATAATTATTCATACTTAAATATTTAATTACTTTTATAATAAATTATATTTAAATATAAATAAAGTTACTTTAAATTATGTTAAATCTTTGAGGTTTTAATATTTTATTTAATTTCATTTAATAATTATTTTTTTTAATATTAGTTATTTTAACCTATGTTAAAAATACCTTTTTAAATACTTTAAACTTTAAAAATTTGTATTAAATTTATTTTAACTCGGATTTTGACACATAATATCTTGAATTTTTTAGAAAAATATATATTTTAACTTAAAAATATTTACAGTAGCAAAAGATTACTTTCTGGTTATATTTCTGCATTACTTAATTATTTAGATATTTAAATATTATTTAAGTAATTAATATAATAATTATTTTGAAACTAAAAATTATTTTCAAACCCTTTTTGAACCCTTGCGGGGTGGCCAGTGAATCTATAAAACATTTATAAATAAGATTATTTTTAATTATATGATTTTCTTCAAATTATATTTATTTAATATTTATGTATTTTAAATTATTTTAAAAAATATATTATTAAATTATCCCTAAGCTTGGGAGATCAACTTCTTGGAATTTTAAACATAGGCATTATACATGAATAACATTTATGGGGGAGAGGATTAGTTGGTGGTTAAGTTATAATCATCAACTAATCACTTCTTAATTACTATTTTTATCGCTTTTTACATGTGTAGGATGCACGAGCACTCAGCTTAGGTCCTTATAGATCTAAGGACATGGCATATTTACTGTTTTTATACCTCCCTTGCATATTTCCCTAAGGGTTAGTATTGAACACTTATTTTAAACATATTTAACGTTGTGACACCCTAAGGACAATAATTAAGGACCCATCTGAAAGTTCGATGGGGATGTTAAGCCCTATGAACTTAGTCCCAAACTAACCAAGAGGGGGGGTGAATTGGTATTTTAAAAACTTCTTTTTAAAACAAGAAAATAAAATCATATAAACCAAATCACACCACGAAAATAATGCGGAATTTAAACGTGCGGAAGCAAGAAAAAGAACACAGAAATTTATAGTGGTTCGGTCGACTCGACCTACGTCCACTCCTTGGAGGCACCCTCCAAGTATTGCACTATACAAAAAGTGACTCTCCTTTAGCCCCCACGGCTAGGTGGAGAAACCCTCACAAGAACCTCCTTTTTGCCACCCCGGCAAGGCAGAGAACCTATCTCCTTTTGCTTCCTCCTGAAGCTGGCAGAGAACCAGAACCAAAAGCAACACTCCTTACCTCTACCGACCCTTCCACGGACGAGAAACTCTAGACGAAGACGACGCAGAGAGATCCTTGAAGCAACCCTTGTGAAACCCCTCACAAGCTCCCCCTCACAAGATCCTCTCTCTCTCTTCTCTCTCTCTTTCTCTCCTCAAGGCCTTCTTAGGTCAAGGCAGCAGCCAAAGATCTTGAAAAACGTTGAACAAGAGCTCTTTAAATAGAAGAGCTTCAAAAGAGCTCATTAATTGCAAGTTGCCGACTTTATCGTCCAGGCCGATCTGGACATCGGCCTGGCCGATCAGTACAAAACAATGAAGATCGGCCAGAGTATAGCCCTGAATGAAAAACAGGACGATTGAAAAATAGCTTGATCGTCCAGGCCGATCTCACGATCGTCCTGGCCGATCAGTTCAAATCAGAGAAAAATCGTCCTGACAATAGCCCTGAATACGAGCTGGCCGATATTGATCGTCCTGAAGTAAATTAAGGTTTTTGACTAGATCGGCCTGGCCGATCCTGCGATCGTCCAGGACGATATGATCGTATCAATCATCCTTAATTACTTCCTTGATTTCCTGAACAATTATGGCATAATTTGTGAATATCGTCCAGACCGATCCGAGGATCGTCCTGGCCGATAATTTAAAGATATGGTATACCATACTTGTTTATGGCGGCTACTTCTTTCTATTTTGAGCTTATCGTCCTGGCCGATACACGTATCGTCCAGGCCGCCGATACACGTATCGTCCAGGACGATCTGTTAACGTAGGCTGCCTTAATTAAGAATCCTTAATTAGACTTTCTGTTTTAAGCTGATCGGCCAGGCCGATCAAGGAAATCGTCCTGGCCGATATGAGTAAAACCAGAATTTCTAAGTCTCTCAAGTGTGTGTGTGAAGGGTTACAAAGCATCAGTCTTTTTGACTATTACAAGAGGACTTCAAAAGGTAAAAAAACAAAAGTACAGACTGACTCAACCCTAAACCTACGCATTCCTGAACTTGGCTCCTTTTTGATTGTCCGATCGTCGATTCCTGAAAAGTTAGAAGCAACAAGCTGTCCAAGAAAAGCAGTGTTTGTCAATCATCAAAACATAAGACATGAAAAATAGATTTGCAACAATCTCCCCCTTTTTGATGATGACAAAACACAAGTAGGAAAATAAAAAGATTCATTAGAAAAATAAAGTTACAACATCAACTTTTTCTTACCACACTCTATCCTATCCTACTCCCCCTTTTTGTCATCACAAAAAGAGAGTCCAGAAACAGTAAAAAAATAAAACACCACGAAGGACTAAAAAAAAAGCAACAATAACTCAAAGCACAAACTAAAAGAACGAGGGATCCTGATCATCAGATGGAGGAGGTGGAGGTGGCTGCTGAAAGTAACTGGCAAGGGTAGTAAATTGAGCATTGAACCAAGCGATGTCCTGGTCATGCTGCTGCTGCTGGTGAGTAAGAAAGCTGTCAAATCGAGCTAAATCCTCAGCGCGGTGATGCTCGTAACGGGCAATGTCCTCAGAGTGTTGCTGCTTCTGGGCAGCAACATATGCATCAAATCGGGTCTCCCATCGATCAAATCTCTCAATCAACTGATCAACCGGTGAGTGTTGGTGGAGAGGGACAGGGTCAGGAAAGGGAGCTGGAGCGGGAGCCTCCTCCTCTCGAGCCCCCTGAGGTTCCTCAGGGTGGAGACGAGTGCTGTGAAGGGTGCTGAAGGAGTTGTTTGAGTAGAAGGGAGTTGGAAGGTTTGGTGGTATAGGATATTGAAGTTGGTATTTAGTTTCAAGAACATAGGCTATGATGTGTCCTAAGGCTAGATTTGGCTTTCTTCTGTGGCCTGGATCACGAATTGTTGTTAGGTGATCAATGTAACGAAAAAATAGGTCAGCAGTGTTGAATTCCCTATGAGCCATGATATAGAAGGTAGTGAGGGAAAGTAGAGGGGTAATGTGGACACGGTCGCCGGCTTTTGGAATGACGGAGGTGCGAAGGACATGTTGGATTGTCCTAGCATCTCTGACTAAAGAGCTAGTCTCTCCAACATGGTAACGGACATTGGTCTGGCGAAGAAAGTGATTTGCCGTGGACCAGTCAAGATCAGGGTCAAGGGCAATTAAGTGCAGCTTATCTCCGGTGGTGGATAGCTGTAAGAGATCAACACAGTCCTGATATGTGATTTCGACAGGGCGTCGATTCACATAGGAGGACAGGGCTGTGAAGGTGGAGTTGATGCGCAGGTTTGCAAAAAATTCTAGAAGGAACTCAGAATTGAAGGGAAAAACAAGAGACAGAATGAAGCAAAGGGAAGTGTGAGCGAAGAGATCCATTACCGGGTAAGAGATGTGGACTGGATTGATAATTCTGGAAACAGTAATTCCACATTCTTTATAGCGGTGATATGCAGCTTCATCTTCTGCTTCACGGAAACGAGGGTCAACCCTTGCCCTCGAGGAACTTCCAGAGGTCTGACGGACGCGCTTCCCACCAGCCATTTGAGAGATCTTAAGCAAAAACACAAAGGAGAAGGGATGAGGAGTGAAAAACATGGCTGGATCGGCCTGAATTTAAAGAAACGTCCATATCGTCCTGGCCGATCGCGGAATCGTCCAGGCCGATATGTGTCAATAATTACGTACAGGCCGATTGGTCAAAAAGGCTGTCCAATCGTCCGGACCGATCAGATATCGACCAGGCCGATTAGACACAGGCTATCGGCCCGAGGAGTCAGTCCGGACGACCGTTGAAAAAGCAGATCGTCCGGGCCGATTAGGTGTATCGTCCAGGACGATGCACAATAATTGATCGTACCGGCCGAAGTTAAAACGTTTTAAATGCTTGCCACGTGTATCGTCCAGGACGAACAGTGGATCGGCCCGGCCGATGGTCCAATAATGGATCGTCCGGTGCCGAATTTAAAGATAAAAACGTACTGACACGTGGATCGTCCGGGACGGTCCAGTGTATCGGCCAGGACGATGCACATAGAATGCATCGGCCAGACAAATATACTATCGGCCAGGACTATCACAATGAGTTCGATCAAATCGTCCAGGACGATACTATATCGTCCAGGACGATGAATTTCAGTAAGCACAGAAAAGGTCAGCAGATGGATTTTGGAAAGAATTTGTCATATCGGCCAGGACGATATAAATATCGGCCAGGCCGATGTGACTTGAAATTGAAATCAAGAAAAGAATGGTGATGATCAAGACCCTCAAAAATAAAACAAAAGAAAAGACACTCAAAGACACAAAAATTCAAAAAATAAAACAAACAATGAATATTTTTGGATTTTAATTTTTCTATTTTTTTTTTTTTTTTTTAAGGAGGGATCATATGAGAACTCTTTTCATGAATTTAATTTTTAGAGTTTTTAGGAGATCAAGAGGTTTAACAAAATTCAATTAGAAGAAGGTAGAAAAACTGATTCCATTTACCCTAGATCGGACATTCTTTAGGGTATAAAATTCTCTTAAAAAACAACGAAGTCCTGACTCGGAATGACAAAAAGAATAAGAAGATCCAATCAAGACTTGTCACCAACTAAAATATCTCATAAATAATATACCAAAATAGTTTTTCTCAATCATTGAATTTGAAATCAAATCTTTGAACGTATCACATAATTAATGAGTTTTCTAAGTTTTAAGAGTTTTACCAAAGAGATGATAGCTTGCATTTAGTGGGCTAATTTTATGCCTCTTTTCTCTTTTATTGGCTCTTTGAGCATCTTTTGATTTTTGATACACTTTTGTGTATATAGTTTTCTTTTCAATTTGGCTTCATTGGCCTCTTTCCTTTTTGACTTTTGCAAGCTAAAAATTCTTTAATATACCCCTTAAAAAAAAAACTTAGTTTGTGAGTATATCCTCCAAATATTAGAGAATAGGAGCTCTCTCTCTAACATAGGGAAGAACAATCCACAACACAAAATCAAAATCACGTGATAACTGCAATGGTAAGATTTCAAAAGCTTGAATGATATCAAAGAATTTTGGACTATTATGCATAAGATGATTTAATGTAACAAGATTAGAAAGAGATCTTAAAAAGCCATTGGTTAAACTGAGTTTAGACTTTTGTTTTATAAAAGAAAATCATGCCACTAAACAAAGTCAGAAGAAGGAAAAAACATCAACAGTTTACTTCCTTTAACCAATTTTAAAAAGCTAAACTCTATCACCAAAAACTCCAATATTTAAAAGCTTGAGAAGTTTTTATCATATGGAAGCCCAAAATAAAGACCAAAGTGAAAAACAAAAACTCATAAAAACAGGACAAAGTGAACACAAAAAACTAAAATAAAAGTCACACAAAGACTAAAGATTTCAAGCAAGTGATAAAACAACGGATTTAAGCAATTAAGCTGCAAGCCTCCTTATGTTCAGTTATCTTATGCTCCCACGAGGTCTTTGGTGAGAGCACTCCTGCAAAACTCAACAACAGTCAGTTTTAGGAACCCAAACAGATTTGGGCTCCTTCTTAGGAAACGTAGAGTGCAATGCAGATGTGGTATGTATTGAATCATGCATCTTAGGTCTCCACACCCAATGTGTACTGCGGTGAACTGTGCAAGTGTGTGAGATGTGTCCTAACATGCCACAAGAAAAATATTGAACTCCAGGAAAAGGTTTTCTTAAATGGTTTGAGTAAAAATGCCTCTTCCTAGGTTCTGGCCTTTGATTAAAAATTGGTGTCATCCTAGCTTTCTTACATGTTTCCAAATCATTTTGAATTCTCAAGTTAGTTCTTTTTAATGCATCATTCTCAATCCTCAAATTTTTCTCAATCTCTTTAGATTTCTTAAGATCATCGTTAAGTGAGGTGTGTGAAGCTTTTAATGCATTACTTTTATCAACTAATTCCAAATGCTTCTTGTTTAATTCATCAAATTCATCAAGGAGAGCCATGTGATTTGAATCAATCGTTGCATGATCTTTGAGAAAAACTTCATGCTCTTTTTGTAGATTTGAATGTTCTAATTTTAGGCTAGCATGAGTTTTCTTAAGTTTTTTGTATGATGTATGAATTTTTTCACAAATTTCAAACAATTCATCATAGGTTGGTCTACATACCTCTTCCTCATCACTTTGATTTTCTCCCATGAAACACAAGTTTGTAGTCTCTTCCTCTGGTTCAGTCTCAGAGGAATCAGTACCAGATTCTGCCCAGAAGCCTCTTTGGATTTTCTTATTCTCCTTCCTAGACTTAGCTTTTTCCTCACCTTTTTCCTTTTCTTTGCTTGAATGATCTTGAAGTGTAGGACAATCGGCTCTTACATGTCCCGGTTTCCTGCATTCAAAACAAACAACTTCAGAAGATCCTTTAGTATGTTTATGATCCTTACCTTTTCTCCAATTTTGATGATGCTTTTGTTTCTTCCTTAGAAAGCTTTTGAATTGCCTTGTGATGAAGGCAACTCCATCGCTTTCAGACCCGGAAGATTCAGAATCCGATTTGTGTGCCTTCAATGCAATTGTTTTCTCCTTTTTCTTCTCATCTGCATCAAGATTTCTTTGATTCACCCCTTGCTCGTAAGCAATGAGTGAGCCAAGCAAGTTATCAATAGAATAGGTGTTTAAATCTTTAGATTCAGTGATTGCAGTAATTTTTGCATCATAAGAAGAAGGCAAGCATCTCAAAATCTTGTTAACTTTTTCATAGTTCGAAAGTTCTTTTCCTAGTGCATGCAATGAAGTAGCTATCTGAGTAAACCTAGTGTACATGTCAGAAATCGATTCATGAGGTTTCATACGAAAAAGTTCGTAGTCATGCAAGAGAATGTTTAAACGGGATTGTTTAACTTCATTAGTGCCTTCATAAGTAATGCACAATTTATCCCAAATTTCTTTACCAGTCTTGCAAGTTGAAACACGCATGTAATCCTCAGATTTTAAAGCACAGAAAAAACAATTCAAACATTTCGCATTTAGTTGAGCTAAATCTCGTTCATCAAAAGTCCATTCGGTAAAAGCAACTTCAGTTTTAAAACCGTTAATTTCACGAGAAGGTGGAGAATAACCTTCTTGAATAAGCATCCACATGCGATAATCAGTAGATTGTAGAAAAGTTGACATGCGAGTTTTCCAAAAATCAAAAGGTAGGTTATCGAACAGAGGAGGTCGGGTAATAGAATACCCTTCTGTAGTGTTGCGATTCCCAAAGTTAGACATGGATCAAATTCAAAAAGTTTTCAAACTTTAATTTTCGAATCAAGCTCTGATACCACTTGAAAGTTCGATGGGGATGTTAAGCCCTATGAACTTAGTCCCAAACTAACCAAGAGGGGGGGTGAATTGGTATTTTAAAAACTTCTTTTTAAAACAAGGAAATAAAATCATATAAACAAAATCACACCACGAAAATAATGCGGAATTTAAACGTGCGGAAGCAAGAAAAAGAACACAGAAATTTATAGTGGTTCGGTCGACTCGACCTACGTCCACTCCTTGGAGGCACCCTCCAAGTATTGCACTACACAAAAAGTGACTCTCCTTTAGCCCCCACAGCTAGGTGGAGAAACCCTCACAAGAACCTCCTTTTTGCCACCCCGGCAAGGCAGAGAACCTATCTCCTTTTGCTTCCTCCTGAAGCTGGCAGAGAACCAGAACCAAAAGCAACACTCCTTACCTCTACCGACCCTTCCACGGACGAGAAACTCTAGACGAAGACGACGCAGAGAGATCCTTGAAGCAACCCTTGTGAAACCCCTCACAAGCTCCCCCTCACAAGATCCTCTCTCTCTCTTCTCTCTCTCTTTCTCTCCTCAAGGCCTTCTTAGGTCAAGGCAGCAGCCAAAGATCTTGAAAAATGTTGAACAAGAGCTCTTTAAATAGAAGAGCTTCAAAAGAGCTCATTAATTGCAAGTTGCCGACTTTATCGTCCAGGCCGATCTGGACATCGGCCTGGCCGATCAGTACAAAACAATGAAGATCGGCCAGAGTATAGCCCTGAATGAAAAACAGGACGATTGAAAAATAGCTTGATCGTCCAGGCCGATCTCACGATCGTCCTGGCCGATCAGTTCAAATCAGAGAAAAATCGTCCTGACAATAGCCCTGAATACGAGCTGGCCGATATTGATCGTTCTGAAGTAAATTAAGGTTTTTGACTAGATCGGCCTGGCCGATCCTGCGATCGTCCAGGACGATATGATCGTATCAATCATCCTTAATTACTTCCTTGATTTCCTGAACAATTATGGCATAATTTGTGAATATCGTCCAGGCCGATCCGAGGATCGTCCTGGCCGATAATTTAAAGATATGGTATACCATACTTGTCTATGGCGGCTACTTCTTTCTGTTTTGAGCTTATCGTCCTGGCCGATACACGTATCGTCCAGGACGATCTGTTAACGTAGGCTGCCTTAATTAAGAATCCTTAATTAGACTTTCTGTTTTAAGCTGATCGGCCAGGCCGATCAAGGAAATCGTCCTGGCCGATATGAGTAAAACCAGAATTTCTAAGTCTCTCAAGTGTGTGTGTGAAGGGTTACAAAGCATCAGTCTTTTTGACTATTACAAGAGGACTTCAAAAGGTAAAAAAAATAAAAGTACAGACTGACTCAACCCTAAACCTACGCATTCCTGAACTTGGCTCCTTTTTGATTGTCCGATCGTCGATTCCTGAAAAGTTAGAAGCAACAAGCTGTCCAAGAAAAGCAGTGTTTGTCAATTATCAAAACATAAGACATGAAAAATAGATTTGCAACACCATCTAGCGAATTTAGAGAAATTTTAGGAGCTAGGATAGATCCCTGAATGACTTTAAACTCTCAAAAATTAAACTTAGTGACATATTAAATCTCTCAAAATTTTTTAGGAATTATTAGGAGCCTTTAAACCCCTTAATTAATAAACCCTAATTTACCCTTTAATTAGGCCCCGATAAATTTAAAAAACTTTAATAAATCCATTTTAACTTATAAAATTACTTATAATACCTCAAACTCTTTAGAATTCATCCCTTAAACTTAGATTATTAGGGCCCCTTAGTTGGACCTCAATTTGAGCCTTAATTCAACTTTAATTAAAAATTTCTTTGTTGCCTTAATTAAATAATTAAAAATTATTTTAAATTCAAAATTTTATTCAGACACTTGGGAACACTTCTTTAGCTCATTCTTGACTTTTGGGGGTGGTTCTAATCAGTTTGGAGCTGATTTGGATCAAAACCCCTAAAGCACCCCTTATTAAACAATTTTAATAGTTCATTAATTGCCCAACACTTCGAAAATTCATATCTTGGCCTAGAAAACTCCAAATCCAGAAAATTCAAAGCCTAACTACTCCCCTTAAGTTTTAATATTTAACTAAAATTCTAAAACCCCCAAAACTAGCTCATTTCATATAGTGACCTTTTGGACCCCCCTTAGCCTAGCACATAGGAGGACCCGAGACTTTCCAAAATTGTCTAATATAATTTGAACTTCAAATGTCACTACCCTAAGCATGAAAATGGACCAATAAACTAAATTAACTAAAATTGATCTTAATTTATTAATATTTAAACATTAACCAAGATTTCTTTTCAGACCTTTAACAAATCTGAATTTTAGACAACTTGAATTAAGTACCCAACATAGGACCTATCCAAAGCCACACAAGCCTACTACACACACATAGATTTGTTAGGGCACCACTTCTAGCATTAGGATTAGGGCCGATATTTTATGTTCCTGCTTCTGTAATGTGATACTTTCATATGTGGCACGGGTGTTGATTGCTTTGATGTGTTATGTTGTGTTATGATAGATTGTTTATTTATTTATTATACTTTCTATACATTGATTATGTTGTGGTTTGTGCGTTAGAATGCCTATGGCCTAGGGCCGCTTTTATACTAACTCAGTCTTATGTAGGTGATCACGCTTATGCAACGCTAATAGAGGGGACAATCATAATTAAAGCTTTAAATACTAATTCTAATTTTTGCAGATGCTCCAAAAATTGCTAAAGTCCCCTCCCTAAATTAAAAGAGCGTAGCCAAGCATGTTTACCTTTCTACATAATTATAAACTGCTTGGACGTGATATATGAATTGCTTGGGATGATTTTTTTAGGAAAATCATGCATGAGTTTGAGTCTAGATTTTCTTTTCATAATATAATTTGATGTAATCATTAAGTTATGAAAGTCTCTAAAAGTTTGACATTTCAAATACCCTATACCCAAAGAGAATAACACTACGAGAAAACACGGGATTACCGTCGGATATTCCGGCGAATTTAAATCCTCCAGGAATCACGACATTATTATCGGTGCGCTATACGCTAGAAAAATAATGGCATTTTAGCCGGCATTTTCATCGCTAGAAATATTCTTATGCCGTAGACGCCGATTTAGACGTCAAAATTTACAAGCATATCAACCGAAGCGACGTAATGTACGCTGGAAAATGCTAGCGGGGTTACCAACAGAGTCAACACCGGATAATTTAAAGTCAACGAATTAGTTCTGACGTAAAATAGGTCGAGAATATTTCTGGCAAATAAGACGCCAGAAAGTCCGCCGGCGAAAGCCCTATTTCTCAACCCGAGACCGTCTAGCTATTCATTCCCTTCCGTCGTCTGTTTGAAAACACTGCTCGGCTTCATTGCCCTAGCATCGCCCCACTATAGATCGGCGCTGCCAAGGCTTTTGGACTTGCACGAGAGGTCGCCGACAATCATCGCCTTCGTTGCCGGTGAAAGGAAAAAGTTTTTGGGAAAATCCACCGTGAGTTCTGAAAATTTTCATTGATTTTCTTAGTGTTTGCTTCTTGTAAATTTTTATTAGACATTTGTAAAAGGATGTGCCTTAGTGTTTGCTTTTGCTTATAATATTATTCATGTGTATATACATAGAGTGAGAGGGAGAGAGCTAGGTTTTTAAGATCGAAGAAGAGGGGGGGGGGAGAGAGAGAGAGAGAGAGAGAGAGAGAGAGAGAGAGAGAGAGAGAGAGAGAGAGAGAGAGAGAGAGAGAGAGAGAGTGAGTGAGAGCCAAAGAGTTTTAAGTATCATTTAAAGGTATTGAGATTGTAATAGTTTCCTATATTACAATTTGAAAATAGTTTGGTCGTTCAAATTATGGTTTGAACCTTTCAAATGTGTTTCGGGTTTTTCATTTGGACTCAGATTGGGATGAATTTGGTGTCATTGAGTTGATCTTTTTAAAATGTCCAGTTTGACTATAAGTTAGATGAAATCGAAGTTCAAATGGTCCTAAATTTGATTTCAGAAGTTTCCAACTCAATTTTCCTTGAGATTCATGCCCGATCATGTTTAATTTTTGATACAATAACAACAACATCAAGCCTTTGTCCCACTATGTGGGGTCAGCTACATGAATTTTTTTCGCCATTGTATCTGATTAAAAGTTAAATTCTCATTTAAATCTAATAGACAAAGATCATTTATAATAATTTCTAACCAAGTCTTTTTAGGTTTACCTCTACCTTTCTTAACATAAGTCAAATCTAATACCTCAACTTTCTGTCGGTTAATCGAATGGCCTTCATTTAATGTGACCAAACCATCTAAGACGACTCTCTCTAAGGGTCAAGCTACTCATCCACCTAAGCATCCTCATCTATGCAACACTTAACTTAGTATTATGCTTCCCTTTTAATGGCCAACATTCAACACCATAAAGCATTACAAGTCTCACCACCATCTTCTAGAATTTTTCATCAAGTTTGAGGGAGACTTTTCTATCGCACAACAAGCCCGATGCATCCCTCCACTTTATATATTCAGTTTTAGATCTACTCAAACGAATGTCACATAAATCATTATAATCAATTACTTATCTACTTCATATTATATGTAAGTTATGGATATTAGAAATCAAAGAAGTTGGATGTATAACCGATTGGCGAAAGGACGAAAGACGTTAATAGATGAATTTATTAATGAGGTGAATATTTTCATTCAGACAGCAAAATAACTACCCAGCTTCATATCAGATAGAATGTTTTGATGTCCATATTCTAAACATAAAAATTTAGTGCACGTAAGACCAGATAATGTAATTGTTGATCTGTATCGCAGAGGATTCATGCCACGGTATTGGTATTGGACTTCTCATGATGAGTATGAGTCACATTTTGATTCTCAATGCGGTCTATCTATAGTATAATGTAGTTGAGGCTGAAAATATGCTACCAAATCTTGAAGAATTAGTTTATGATGCAATTGGAATACAATATGAACAATATACATAAGAGTTACTGAATAAGGAGGCACAAAATTTTTATGATTTGTTGCATGCTGCCCAACAATCAATATGGAAGGGGTGCACCACTCATTTAGAGTTATCTATTGTTGTAAACATGTTAAGCATCAAGGCAGAATATAATATTACTCGTGAATGTTTTAATTAATTCATTAGGCTGCTTAAGGAAACCAATCTGATAGAATATAACATGAGGTGAATATTTTCATTCAGACAGTAAAATAACTACCCAGCTTCATATCAGATGGAATGTTTTGATGTCCATATTCTAAACATAAAAATTTAGTGCACGTAAGACCAGAAAATGTAATTGTTGATCTGTATCGCAGAGGATTCATGCCACGGTATTGGTATTGGACTTCTCATGATGAGTATGAGCCACATTTTGATTCTCAATGCGGTCTATCTATAGTATAATGTAGTTGAGGCTGAAAATATGCTACCAAATCTTGAAGAATTAGTTTATGATGCAATTGGAATACAATATGAACAATATACATAAGAGTTACTGAATAAGGAGGCACAAAATTTTTATGATTTGTTGCATGCTGCCCAACAATCAATATGGAAGAGGTGCACCACTCATTTAGAGTTATCTATTACTGTAAACATGTTATGCATCAAGGCAGAATATAATATTACTCGTAAATGTTTTAATTAATTTATTAGGCTGCTTAAGGAAACCAATCCGATATATAATATAATTCTTACTGATCTATATCAGACAAAGAAGTTAGTATCCAAACTTTGTTTGACATACACAAAGATAAATTGTTGTATCAATAGATGGATGTTATACTTTAAAAATGATTTCTCAGAGATTAGTCATTGTAATGCACCCTGGTTTAAACCAAAATCTGGAAATAAAAGAAAGCAGAAGGATATACCCACTACAGGAAAATCACTTATTACCGGCGGAATTTTCCGGCGGCTTTCCGGCGGTCAATTTTCCGGCGGCTTTCCGGCGGCTTTCCGGCGGTTTATGACGTCTTATTTCCAACAAAAAATTCCGGCAGCTTTCCGACGGCTTTCCGGCGGCTTGCCGGCGGTTTTTCGACGGCTAATTTCCCCGCAAAATTTTGCGACGGCTAATTTCCCGCAAAATTTTTCCGCGGTATTTTTCGGCGGCTTTCCGGCGGCTTTCCGACGGCTTTCCGACGGCTTTTCGACTTAAAAATAGTTAAATCTTTTTTTAATAAAAAATTTAAATTAATAATGTTTAATTATAATATTCAGACTTTTTTAATATAAATAAAAAAATACTTAGATTTAACTATTTTGCAGAAACGGCGCAGTGGTCAGGGTCCGGGGCAGCGGGTAAGGAGGTCCACGGTTCGAAACCCAGCGAAGGCAGCGCGGGAGGCGGGCCCGTTGGCGCACTCGGGCTCGCCTGGCTCACGCGAGCCCGGTCCGACGCGACGCGGTCTGGTCCGCCCGCGGGAGCTGGTTCGACGCTGTCTGGTCCGCCCGCGGGAGCTGGTTCGACGCTCTGATCCGCCCGCCGGAGCGGGTTGCTGGCGTGCCGCCGGAGCCGCCGCCGGGGAGCGGTTTCAGCAGGAGCGGGAAATTGTTTTTTTTTTTTTTTTTAATTTCAACCGGCGGTTTTTGACCGCCGGCAAACCGCCGGAAATATATTGCCGCCGGAAAACACCGTCGGAAATTATTTTCCTACGCCGTTTTTTCCGGCGGCACAAAAGCCGCCGGAAAACCGCCGGAAAATTAAAAAACCGCCGGAAATAGGTCAAATTCCGCCGGAAAAAGCCGCCGGAAGTGGGTGATTTTCCTGTAGTGACCCATTAGTACGATGTTTTACTTACCAATAATTCCTAGACTACAATAGTTATATGCATCCATGAGATCTGCTGCACATATGAGATGGTATAACGATCACATTCCATAAGAAGGTGTTATTACACATCCATCAGAAGTAGAGGCTTGGAGACACTTTGATTATACACATCCCACATTCACGATAGAATCAAGAAATGTAAGATTAGGTTTATGCGTAGATGGTTTTACTCCATTCAGTCAGTCTGCTTCACCTTACTCGTGTTGGCCCGTAATACTCACTCTTTACAATCTTTTCCCTAGAGTTGTGTATGATTACTCCTCATATATTTTTTACACTTATCATTTCAAGGCCACATAATCCAAAAGTGAAGATTGATGTATTCCTACAATTGTTAATTGATGATTTAAATTTATTATGAGAAGAGGGAGTAAGTATATATGGTATCTCTACCAAATAGAACTTCAGACTGAGAGCAACATTACTTTGGATAATCGGTGACTTTCCTGCGTATGGTATGCTCTCATGTTAGAATACTTCAGGCAAGTTAGCTTGTCCATATTATATGGAACATACAAAATCATTCACTTTAAAGTATGGTAGGAAAAATACTTGGTTCGATTGTTAACGCATGTTTTTACATCCAAGTCATCCTTTTAGGCGAACTAAAGATGCATTTACTAAAAATAAAATGGTGATATTTCAACCTCCTCTAAGATTAAGTAGTGAAGAAGTATTTGAAAGAGTGAGGTTTATGCCCACAATAATGGATTCTCCAATATTAGCTGAGTACAAATTGCTAGGATATTGTGTCAACCATAATTGGACCAAGAAAAGTATTTTTTGGTCATTATCATATTGGAGAACAAACCTGATTGGACATAATTTGGATGTCATGCATATAGAGAAAATACAATTTTTGATAACATTTTCAATACTGTTATGGACATCAAAGATAAATCTAAAGACAATATAAAAGCAAGGATGGAATTAAAGGAGATTTGTAGGAGGAAAGCATTAGAATTAAAGGATGGTGGAGGTGAAAAACTTCTAAAACCAAAAACTCCATTCACATTAACTTTAGATCAAAAATGAATAATTTGTAAATGGGTGAAGACCCTACGAGTACCTGATGGATATTCTTCCAATTAAAAGTTTGTTAGGGATGTTAGACCCTTATGAACTAGCCCAAGGTTAATTAAGAGATAGCTGAATTAGTATTTAAAAAAAAAATCTTTCAATCAAAACACAAACCAAACCGAAATTCACCACAAAGAAAATACAATACGAAAATTAAATGCGGAAATAATTAAGGAACGAACACACCAGATTTATAGTGGTTCAGTCAAATCTTGACCTACGTCCACTCCTTGGAGGCACCCTCTGAGTATTGCACTATACTCAGTGTCTCTCCTTTATTCCCCACAGCTAGGCGGAGAAGCCCTTACAAAATCACTTTCACCTTTCCCAGTGCGACGGAGTAGCCGGGTCCTTTGACACCAAAGAGATCTTCTTCTTTCCAAAACTTTCCTCAATACAAGCCTTGAATCTGATGGTACAAAGGTGCAAGTTCACCGGAGAAACTGTGTGGAATCCCCCTCCACACTCCTTTGAAACCCCCTCCAAGAATCTTCTCCCTCTCTCAAACTCCATAATTTCCTCTCTCTCTTTCAAGCTCTCTCTTCAAGTTCCCTCCAAAAGAATGAAGCTACAATGGCTGCCAAAGACATTAATAAGTGCCTTGTCAAAGTTCAAAACGAGCTCATTAATTATAACTTGCCGACTTTATCATCCAGGATGATATGTATATCGTCTTGGCCGATCAGTGTAAATTAAGCCCAATCAGCCAGGATGATTTAGGACGATCAGAAGAAATTTGTTCATATCATATAGGACGATAATATATCATCCTGATCGATTAGTACAAATCATAGAATATCACCATGAACATCGCCCTGAATAAGAACTGTCTGATGTCCAAATCGTCCAGTGGATCGTCCCGGTTGATCCTATGAACGTCCAGGACAATGTGATCATGTAATCAAATCTTAATTGCTTTCCTTAAATACCAGTTTAATTAAGAAAAAAATATGTTGGATCGGCCAGGTTGATGCCCGGGATGATGCCCCGGATGATGTTCAAAAATAATTAATACCTAAATAGATCTATCGGTTGATTCTTTCTGATTTGAGTCTATCGTCCTGGTCGATACAAAATCATCCAGGATGATGTGCTTAATGACGGCTGCCTTAATAAGAAAGCCCTAATTAGGATTTTTATTTTTGAACCGATCGTCCATGCCGATATAAAGATCGTCCCGGATGATGTTACCAAAAATAGTCAGAAATTCTCCCAAGGTGTGTGTGTGTAAAGTTACTTAACATCAGAAATCACATTATTTATAATAGACTCAAGAGAGAAAAAAAATACAAATTGACTCAGACTTAATCTACCCAATCTTGAGCTGCACTCGATCTTGTGGACCTAAAAAGTTTGTAAGCAAGGTAGTCGTAGAAAATTATGAATATTTGCTGTCATCAAAATTCTATTCCATGAAAACAGATTCGTAATAATCTCCCCCTTTTTTATGATGACAAATATTACTGGTTGAATTTGTAAAAATGAAAACATTTTCTTCTAATCTCCCCCTTATTAAAATAAAACTTAAAAAAATAGGAGAAATCAAATTTTTTGTAGTTTTTAATTTTTGAAAAGAAATTAAAAAAAAAAGAGATACAAATACAATAGAATGTTAATTAATTTTTGAAAAGAAAAGAGATACAAATACAACAAAATGTTCTCCTCCTTTGACATTATCAAAAAGTGAAGAGGAACGAAGATATCTAAAGAAAATGAGAAAGTTAGCTCTTGATTTTATTCAAAAACTTAGTAAGGAATGGATTGACAACGCATAATCCAGAAAAGGTAAGAAATTTATAAATTGTTAATCCAAGCTCAAGTTCTTTTAAAGGCTCAAAAATTTTTAGTCCAATATCTAAATCAAGGAATAAATTAAAAAAAGAATCACTAATTTTTCAAAACTCCTTACATAAAATATATCTAATAGAAGATTAATACAAAAGTTGGTGAATCAGGAATCATGATTTTCAAGCTCGAGTATTAAAAATATCAAATATTTCTTAAGCCTTAAGTAAACACAGAAAAAGTAAGTATACTCTTTGTGGGCTCATTTTATGCCTCTTGTTAGTTTTTTGACGCACTTTGTGCATATTTTACTTTTTAATGCACTTTGTGTATCTTTCTCAATTTGGCATTATTGTGCATTTTTTGATTTGGCGTCATTAACCACTTTTTTTATTTATGTTATTGGCCATTTTTTTTAATATGCTACCTTTTTGAGATTTTAAAAGCAAAGTAAACTCATTCTATTGACAAAATGAACTACTTGATTAAGAAAATTATGAGGTAGATTCAACAATTTGCAAAAGATTCTAATGCGATAGATAAAATATAGGGAGATGAAAAAATTTAGTTTCAAAATCTAATTTAAAATATAATGAAGATTTTAAATCAAAAGTAGAATAACCTCTTTTAGGAAATAGAGATTGAGAGTCAAAATCATGAGTTTCGTTCCTTTGACTGTTTTTAGATAAGTCAACCACAATTTTACATAAGAATTCAAGAAAAAATAGGAGCTAGATTTTTCATTTCAATTTTTTTTTTAAAAGATGTTGATGTTTGTGTTGAACAGAGAAAATATTACATAAAAAGAAAAAGTAAAAATAAAATTAAAAATTTAATAAAAAAGAAAAAAGAAAAGAAAGGAAAAAAAGAATGAAAAAAGAATAAATAAATAAAAAATAGAGAAATAACACAAAAACGAACAGAACATGCAAACACAGAAAAATAAAGCACACAAACACTGGTTTAAACATCATCTTACTCCTGGTCTGATGATTCAGAAGTTAGGTCTGCTCAGGAGATTTTTTGCTTTATATTATTTGCTACTTTTATGATTTGCTTAGCTTTACCCTTTTTTTATTGGAAGAGTTCTCAAATTAGGCCACTAATTTTTTATATGTCCAGATTTCCTACATTCAAAGCAAATAATGTTAGAAGTAATCTTAATATTCTTACCATTTTACCTTTATTTTACTTTTGTTGAGGCTTATGCTTTGGTGAGCTTTTAATTTACTTGACAAGTTATCACTTTCGTCACTAACTAAGTCATTTTTCTTCATATTTTTAGCGTTTAGCACTATCGTTTCACCTGCATCCAAATGTCTTTGACCTAAATTTTGCTCGTAGGCAATGAGTGAGCCAATCAAACTATCAATAGAATATTCATTCAAATTTTTTGATGCACAAATAGTAATAAATTTAGCATCAAACTTATCAAGTAGATAATGTAGAATTTTATTAACTTTTTTAAAGTTTGAAAACTCTTTATCTAAAGTATGTAATGATGTCACAACTTGAAGAAACTTAGTATACATGTCTAAGATCATCTCATAAGGTTTCATGCAAAATAGTTAAAAATTATGCATTAAAATATTCAATTTGGATTGTTTGATTTCACTAGTGCCTTCGTATATGATGTGTAATTTATACCAAATTTTCTTACTAGTAGTGCATGTGGAAACTAACAAACAATCTTCAGAATTTAAAGCATAAAAAAAATAATTTAAATATTTTGCATTCAATTGAGTATTAATTTATTCTTCCATATTCCATTGATTAAAAGGAATATCAGCTTTAAATCCATCTATAACACATGACAGTAAAAAATAACCAGTTAAAATCATATGTCACATTCGATAATCAATTGATTGCAAGAAGGTAAACATATAAATATTCCAAAATTAAAATGTAATATTTTCAAACAAATGTGGTCTGATGATTGAATAACCTTCTGCAATATTACAATTATAAAAATTAGCCATGGATCAAAATTCAAAAGTTTTCAAAAACTAGATTTTATGAATCTCGCTCTGATACCACTTGAAAGTTTGTTAGGGATGTTAGGCTCTTTTGAACTAGCCCAAGGTTGATTAAGAGAGAGGTGAATTGATATTTAAAAAAAAAAATCTTTCAATCAAAACATAAACAAAACTGAAATTCACCATAAAGAAAATACAATGCGGAAATTAAACGTGGAAATAATTAAGGAAAGAACACACCAGATTTATAGTAGTTCGATTAAATCTTGACCTACGTCCAATCCGCGGAGGCACCTTCCGAGTATTGCACTAAACTCAGTGTCTCTCCTTTAGTCCCCACAGCTAGGCAGAGAAGCCCTTACAAAATCACTTCCATCTTCCCCGATGCGGTGGAGTTACTGGGTTCTTTGACACCAAAGAGATCTTCTTCTTCCTAGAACTTCCCTCAAGATAAGCATTGAATCTGATGGTACTAAGGTGCAAGGTCACTGAAGCAACCGTGTGGAATCTCCCTCCACACTCCCTTGAACCCCCTCCAAGGATCATCTCCATCTCTCAAACTCCACCATTTCCTCTCTCCTTTTCAAACTCTCTCTTCAAGTTCCATCCAAAAGAATAAAGCTACAGTGGCTGCCAAAGATATTTATTAAGTGCCTTGTCAAAGCTTAAATAGAAGAGCTTAAAAAGATTAAAACGAGCTCATTAATTGTAACTTGCTGACTTTATCGTCGAGGATGATATGTATATCATCTTGGCCGATAAATATAAATTAAGCCCAATCATCCAGGATGATTTTGGATGATTAGAAGATATTTGTTCATATCATCCGGGACGATAATATATCATTCTGGCCTATCAGTACAAATCATGAAATATCGTCCTAAACATCGTCCTAAATAAGAGCTGATCGATGTCTAATTGTCATGTGGATCATCCCGGCTGATCCTACGATCATCCAGGATGATGTGAACATGTAATTAAATTTGAATTGTTTTCCTTAAATACCAGATTAATTTAGGAAAAATTGTGCTGGATCAATTAGGCCGATGCCCCAAATGATGCCCGAGATGATGTCCAAAAATAAATAATACCTAAATAGATATGACAGCTGATTCTTTCTGATTTGAGCCTATCATCCTGACCGATACAAAATCATCCAGGACGATGTGCTTAATGATGGATGCCTTAATAAGGAAGCCCTAATTAGGATTTCTATTTTTGAACCGATCATCCAAGCCGATATAAAGATTGTCCCGGACAATGTTATCAAAAATAGTAAACTCTAAAAAAAAGTCAAAAATTCTCCCAAGGTATATGTGTGCAAGGTTAGTTAGCATCAGGAACCATATTATTTATAATAGACTTAAGAGAGGGAAAAAATACAAATTAACTCATACTTAATCTACCCAATCTTGAGCTGCACTCGATCTTGTGGACCTGAAAAGTTAGTAGACAAAGCAGTCATAGAAAATAATGAATGTTTACTATCATCAAAAATCTAATTCATGAAAATAGATTCACAACACCAATCTAAGTAGGTGTGTTGACATAAGATCAGGGAGATTATTCGGATTGAAAATCATGATTATCACATCTTCATGCAATATCTACTACAAACTGCTTTTAGTTATCTACAAGATCAAATTTTAAAGCCCTTTAGTAAGCTAAGTGTATTCTTCAAAGATTTATGCTCATATAAACTAAATATAGAGAACTTGATTCTTATGGAGCAGCAAATTCATTTTATTCTGTGTCAACTTGAGAAAATATTTCTTCTAGGATTTTTTGACTCTATGGAGTATCTACCAGTATATTAACTATATGAGGCTATAGTCGGTGGACCTATTCAGTATCGATGGATGTATCCTTTTGAGAGATTTTTAAATAAACTTAAGAAGTCCGCTAAGAATAAAGCACGTCCCTAATGCTCTATCTGGGAAGCATACTTAACATACGTGACAACTCAATTTTGCTCGTATTACTTTGAAACAATGTCTCAATCAGGTGAAAGTACAACACCTCAAAATATTGGTAAATCCTCTAATATATATGTATTCAATAGAAATAGTGAACCTGTAGGCACTAGCACCGTGCACTATTTGATTGATAAGGAGATGACATTTATCACATTGTATATCTTGCTTAACTATAATGAAGTTGAGCTGTATCTCAAGTAAGTATGAGTTAATATGTTTATTTATTTATTATTCTTAACTTTGTTCTAAACTCAAAAGTTTGTATGAGGTTCATTGATGGTTTAAGTACATCAGAATAAGGAGAAGTCCAGAAGATAGTGAAGAAAGAATTCACTGCTTATTTTGAAAATACAATATCTTTTGAATAATTTATCTTAATTAGTTAGTACTGCATGTAATAAATATGCTAATAATATCATCTTGTTCATTGAAAGGTTCACAGTGAAGACAGTGATTTGTAGTATCAAGGGCTATTTGACCTAGCTTGGGGACCAAATAGAGTAGTTAAATGTTATCAAATATTTTTGGTCAATGGTTGTAAATTTCAAAAAAAAAAATTGGTGTGAAGGTAGGAAGATAGAAAATTTTGGAATATGTGTAAGAGGGAACACTCATACAGGGGATGATTCTGAATACTACGGGGTATTACAAGAAATATTAGAGGTGGAATATCCCGGTCACAGGAATATTATGTATCTCTTCAATTTTGAATGGTTTGATCCAGTATAAAATAGAGGCACAAGAGTACATCCAATTTACGATATAACAGAAGTAAAGTGAGGTAGGAGATATGCAAAGTTTAACCCATTCATCATTTCTAGTCAGGCAAGCAAAGTCTATTATGCTAACTATCCAAGCAAATTACAAGGAAAATAGAATTGGCTGGTATTTATAAAGACAAAACCAAGGGGAGTAATTAAGAAAATCACTTTAATACCATCAGCACATCAAGAAGAGTTTATGTAAAATTTAAAAAATCTTTTTATTAATGTATATGACCAAATTCAAATTAATGAGAGCGACTTGCAGTTAGAGAAGGTAGATTTAACCATAGAGGAAAGTCATGATGAATCTGATAGTGTTAGAAATGTATAATTATATGAAAGTGAATCAATAAATGATGAGTTAACATAATGCAAATTTAATTTTATTGTTACTTCACTGTATTTATTTTATTGTTACTACACTGCATTTTATTTTATTATTACTGCTGCATTATTTTATATTATATTTTTTGTTATAACTTATGTTTCTAATATTTTTTATTTTTTTTGTACAGATGGCTTCAGGTGAAGAGCCTAGCAGAGGATTGGTCAAAAATATTTTTAATAGGCGCACCAAGAAGATCGCTATAGCTGGACCATCTAGGCTAGTACGTACTGAGGGGACCACTTTGTCTCATCCTGCTACACATTCTCAGCCTGCCACACATACTTAGCCTACCACTCAGCCTTTACCCACTCCTGGATCCAGTAGTCCATAGTTCTACTCACCAGACCCCCGATTTCCTTCACTAGATCCCACGCACAGTACTCCTTTCTACCCTTACTACCCACCCCCGCCTTATGGTGCCCCTCCTACTTATTCATATCCACCATATGTTCCACCATATTATCCCCCACCACCCCCTCAGTCTCCTACAGTTAGACCTTTGACACCAACTGCACCAGAGTGTTGACTATATATATATATATATATATATATATATATATATATATATATATATATATATATATATATATATATATATATATATATATAACAAAAAAAATTAAAGCAAACAACCGCCTCTGCTGGCCCCACCTCACCAAAACGACGCTTTGCTTCGCACAATAACTTCCCTCACAACATAAAAACCCACAGGAATCCTTTTGCTCAGATCATTCGCAAAAAACTAACACTTCCTCTGACTCCTTCGTTGCTGCTCGACTTCGCTCTTTCTACTTCACCGTCACTGTTTGACTTCATTGCTTCGTAGGAGGTGTCTAGGGTTCACCCTTCATCTTCTCTTTTCATCATTGTTGTTCAGCTCCATTGATTTGCGGGAGGTTCAGAGATTAAACCATCAATTCTCCAGCTCCCTCATTACCGTCCGACTTCGTTCCTTCGCAAGGGACAGAGAGATCGCAAGCGTCGCCTCCCCCCCCCTCGTCCGTTGATCGTCTTCCGCTCCCTCGTGGCTACCCGACTTCATTTATTTGTAGAGGTGTCAAGATCGCACAGGTTGCCTCTTCCCCCGTGCTGTTTGACTTTGCTCATTCGACTCCCCCGTGGGTGCCCGACTTCATTTCTGCATTGGAGGTTTTGAGATTGCTCGCCTCACTTCTTCGGCTCCCTCCTTGCTGTTCAGATCCGTTGCTTTGTAGAAGGTATAAGATTACATGAGTCATTTCTTCAACTCTTGTGTTAGTTCAAAAATGCTCCTTCAATGACTAACCTAGCCGAATCCGACCATGCCCGAGCCAATTCTACTCAAAATTTTATTATTATAATATATATTATAAAATATAATATTATATATAAAGATATAAATATATTATGATATATCCATATCATAATATATTATTATTTATATAATATTATATATTAAAAAAAAAGAGAAAGAAAGGCATAAGAAAAAGGACTTTCAAACAGGTGTGGAAGACCCCGGGCAGTTGTAAACGGCCAAGATGATTTGAGACTGAAGACCCGCGCCATCGATCTTAGATCTGGGCGGACGGTTTTAAAAATTGAAGATCTCACGCAGTTGATCTTAGATCCTGGTGACATGGTTTTAAATCGAAGACCCTATGCCGTCGACCTTAGGTTCAGGTAGGAAGAAATTATGACAGTGTCATCCCGATTTCTCCCTCGATGGGGAGGAGACGCTAGGAGGCTGCTGAAATTTCAACAAAATCCAAAGGCAAATTCAATTTGAATATTGAATTAACTAAAATATCAAAATTGATTTTTAAATATTAATTAATGAATTTAGTTAATTAAGATTTAATAAAATTAATTTGGTTAAAATTAATCAAAATAATTGATTAATTGAGATCTTCAAAGTCTTCTATATCATCAAATGCATAGGTGTGGAGAACCTACAAGCATTCATTCCCTTCCTGTCCCTCTAATCTAAATATTTCTTTTAAGAGCCTTTGAAATTCAAAAGTTTCAAAATTCGAGAGCATTTTAAATGATTTCTTTAAATATATATATACAAGAAATTTAAATTTTGAGAGTTTTAAAGTATGAGTATTTTTAAAGATTGAAATTAATACAATTAACTATAAAATTTTGATTTTTGGTTAGTTGATTAATTAAATTAATTTTTTTTGAAAAGAAAATGCAGAAATGCAGGAAGAGAAATAATGTTTCTACTAATCAGGCATATATAAGCTCTCAAACATAATCCTCACAAACTCTCCAACAATACAAACTGAAACTCTCAAAACTTTACATCAACTCCAACACTCTACAAATTACTCTCCAAAGCTCTCCTGTACAAACTTCTATGTCTACTTGTGGACTATATCCCCTGAACTGCTACAAGCACCACTTGCCTGTAAACAAGCAATCAAAAATTAATGTATCATAAATAAATTAAATCAATTCAAGAAAGTTATAAATCCAACTACTGCAAGTAAAATAGAGTACTGAAAAGCAAGAAAAGCTAAGTACGAAAAAGCTAGTAGTGTAATAGTGCTAGAAAACAGGAAGAGTACTAGACTACTGTAGTAGGAAAATTACTACAAGTATAAAACAACAAAAACACTAGTCTAATGTCAAAGCCTCAAAGTGTCAAAATCACAAATTCAATCAACTCAAATAAGGTCAAAACAAATGTCCTAGCAATCAAATCTAAATCTTTAGGCAGTCTGATTTATAAGAATTAGGTTGTATGGCCCACTATCCGGCAACTTTCATAGGAAAGCCATAAGCCCGACCTTAGGGGGAAGTTTAAGGTAAATAATTTAACTAACTCCTAACCCCCGATTAAAACCCTTGACCATTTCTAATAGAAGTTGTAAGTTCGACCTCTGAGGGAAGCGTTTAGGTGATAATACAACCCTAGACCCCTCATTCGGGCATCCTAGTCTATAGGGCTTGGTCGTAAGACCTATAACTCGGGCCACTTAGCTTACATGGCTAAGTCGTAAGACCCATCGTTAGACAACTTCTAAGTAAGCAGTAAGACCTACCCAATCAAAATTCTTCGAGCTACCTTTAAAAGAGGTCGTAAGTCTCACTATAGGGCAACTTCTAAGAAAGTCGTAAGCCCCAAATTAAACAAATTAACGGACAACTTCTAAAGAAGCCATAAGACCCATATTTTAGGAAAATTATTAAATAAATTGTAATGACCCTAAAACCCAAATAATAAAATTCAAACTTATGGGCATCTTAGTTTATAGGACTAAGTTGTAAGACCTGCAATTCGGGCTACTTCTAAGTGAAGTAGTAAGACCCGCGTGTTAGGGAACTTCTAAATGAATGACCCTATATCCAAATAATTAAACCCCTTTTTGCATCCTAGTATATAAGGGCTAAGTTGTAAGACCCACCATTCGGGTTGCTTAGCTTACAGGGCTAGGTCGTAAGACCCATCATTAGACAACTTCTAAGGAAGTCATAAGACCTATCTAACCAAAATTTTTTGGGTAACTCCTAATTAGAGTCGTAAGCCCCAAACTAAACAAATGAACGAGCAACTCCTAATTGGAGCGCGTAAGCCCCAAACTAAACAAATGAACGGGCAACTCCTAATTGGAGTAATAAGCCCCAATCTAAACAAATGAACGGGCAACTCCGAATTGGAGCTATAAGCCCCAAACTAAACAAATGAAAGGGTAACTCCTAACTGGAGTTGTAAGCCCCAAACTAAACACATCTTTGGGCAACTCATAAATAAAGCAATAATACCCAACTAAAAATCTAAATACTTGGGTTACTTTCTACGAAATCCATAAATCCCAACCTAAATTTAAATACCCGGGCTACTTCCTGAAGAAGCCATAAGCCCCATTCCAAATCAAATCCCCAGGCTACCTCTAAAAGAGGTCATAAGTCCCACTATCAGGGTAACTCCTAATTGGAGCTATAAGCCCCAAACTAAGCAAATTAACGGGCAACTTCTAAGGAAGCAATAAGCCCCAACCCTAATTAAATCAAACTAAAATCCACATCTAACCACTTCAGTCTACTCGGGAACCTTGAGATGAGGCAACCCATGGTTGCTAATCAGATTCCCTAGACACTACGACCAATGATTGTTAGTGTTTTTATACTGGAACTACGGTATACCCGAGTCGATAGAACCATGGAATCTTGATCTGGTTTACCTCCATCTTTCCCATAATTGAGACTAAATACTTAAAAATTATGCATCTTTAATTGAGAGTTCTCTCTTACGTAGTAAGAGGGGTAATTCACTATGAGTGCTTGCGCTTATAGAAAGTAAGTACCCTAGATCCTTAAACCATGACATTACCCTCAGGGGAAATCTAGTTAACTTCAATTTGACTTAAGGGAAGTGGAATTCTATAGCTGTAAAATGGGATTCATGCATTTGTGCCATTTTTTTTGAGCCAACACAGAGCAGGCGACAGATGGTCAAATGTTGATATCACCTAACAGTGACACATACTTACATTCTCTTTTATTTAAGCTAACAAACATATTTATTTTATATTATATATTTTTCTCACATAACCTTATTTTTGTAGGTTCTACCCATCAAAACAACTGACACATAAAATACGAGAGATCATACAGAGCAGGTTTGACACTCCTCATATTTCTTGGAAGAAAGTTCTGAAAGAAGTCTGAGAAATGGGGTTTAGAGAGTTTGAGGTATTTTTTGTTATTATTTTTTGGGTTATGTATAAATAAATGGTTTATTCTTTTTTACTTAAGCTAATAAACATATATTTTCTATATTGTATGTTTTTTAATGCAGAAAGATTTTGTTGGCTGCCCCCCAGCACAATGATAAAAATAGAAAGAATTTTAAGTAGTGTGGGTCCACTCGGATGCACGACAAGTTCACAGACATTAGAAAGTCTAGCGAGCAGCCATTGTGAATTGGAGAGACTATATGGGCTGAGTTGAACACTGCTTGGGGCAGCGTAGAGTGTAGTAGGAGGAGGGATCAAAATCGACAGAACATAGCTTCTAATGTTGGGGGCTTGGGTAGTTCTTTTCATATCGGTGTCTCCGTTCCACATACTGAGAATAGGCGATGTTTGGTAATGAATTTTAAAAATTTTCTTTAATAGAAATATTAATATAATTCTATTACAGAAAGATATGCTAGGTAGAGATCCAACTCCTATGGAATTGCATAATCACACTCATAAGTGACAAGAGGATCAACAATGGGTTGATGAGCGAGCAAGAAAAGCCCATGTAAGTATATGTGTTTAATAAGTTCTATTTTTAGTCTCAATTATACTTTCATAGGAGAAGTATACACGACTTCAAGAGAGTTAGGTCGTAGCAGGTGACGGTTCTTCTGGCAGCTCTGTGGAGTATTTTGAGTATCACATCTGGTTGCAAGCCATAGAAGGAATGCAACATGGTAAGGTTTATGATTTAGGTTCGCAAGCCTAGGCATACGAGGGGATGACCTCTTCTAGATCCATCTTCACAGCCAGTTCATATGAATCCTTACTTAGTCAACATATAACAGCCCTTCAAACGCAACTAGAACAAGTAAGGAAATCACAAGCTGATTGGCAAGTTCAGTTGCAAGCACATATATAGATACAGATGCAGGAGCAACACAATTAGTTGTTGGATGAAATGTACAAAATAAGGGAGCAGATGAGTGAAAAAGAGACAGCTCCAGCTGAGGATGAGTCCACGGATTCAGAGTAGTTTAGTTTTTTCAATGTCGTATGAACTTATATAAGTTTTTGAATACTTGGTGTTAATGAACAATCTGTGATGTTTTTTAATATTGGTTGATGTTAATGAACAATTTGTAATGTTTACTTTTATGTTTTTTAAGTATTTATTGAAATTCATGAAATCAGTGATGTGTAGATTTATGACCCTAAACTATTATCTATGTATTCATCTGTGGAAATATGTGATGTCTATTTGCAGGTGTGGAAATCTGATTGCTAGCAGGGAAGGATTTTTTTTGTTTCTGCTACAGGTTTCTGCCAGATTCTACGTCAGTATTTTATCGGAAATGACGATATAATGAATTATGTGATTTTTTCAGGCGTACCTATCCGCCGATATTTCTGACAGATTAAGCGACGGTGCTAATTCGAAGCTTCTGTTATGGCGTATGTTGCTCCATTTTATCCACTGGTCTTTCCGGCAGATAGGTAAGCCGCAAATTCTGGCATATGTCGAAATAATATACGAAAGACGATGTTATTTCTGAATAAATTTTTGCCGATAATGCATTGGAGAGTATGCCGGAAAAGTTTTCGACGTAATATTTACATCAGAAGCCTTTTTATGACGCGCTCGAAATCGGCACATGAAAATCCATCAGAAATGCAATGAAAATGGTAACTTTTCATCATATTTTCCATATTACCGGTGAATTTTGTCCGTTGGTATTGGCAGATTTTCCTATAGTGTAAGAAAGGCTCCCTCTTGGGGAATTTCTTAGTCATTTGGGTACCCTTCCGAAGGACAAACTAGATGGAGCCTAAAGGATATGATCCGAAGGGAGATGATCTGGAGAAGGACGATCAACCTGAAGATAAAGACTTGAAGTTGAAATGTCCAGCTTTTAAAACTTGTGTCATTTAATAGGATTAGAATCAAGAATGTTGTCGGTGGAGCCTAACCACCACTACTTTTCTGTAGATCCTGGGTTGTACTTATACGGCACTTGCTGTGGACTTTCTTACTTTACTTTTTTGGTTGATTTATATTGATGTGTTTACTATTTATTGCGTAGTAGAACTTACTTATTTTTTATAAGTTTCTTTCTTGCATATGTATGGCTTGTTTTCGCTAGGCTCTTTAGGATAAAAATTATTTTTCTACTCATAACCAAATTCTAAAATTTTAAGAATTAAATAACATAGAAACCTAATGACTTAGAGAACTACCGGAGTTATCCAGGGTCGCATGCATATTATTGTATTTCTTCTTTCTCCTTCTAATAAGACACCTCCCCGCCTGCGGGTAGAGTCCAGATAATCTGGCCTATGAGGATAAAGTGCCGAACCTATGGAGGCCAAGTCTTTCTAAAAATTATTTTAATATAAGTCTATTTTTAAAATCTTATGCATACATGATTTGGACATTTTAATTAGCTTGCATTGCATTAGAAATTAATTAAAATAAAATTTAATTGCATTAGCTCTAGGAGCATTTACCCTACATAAGTTCAGGGCCAATTAAGAAACTCTCTAGACACCGGCCTTACTTTCAAAATACTAAACTACCTACCTATCTTTCATAAAGACTGGACATCATGGATTTTAAGAGCTTAGATGAATAGCTGACAACCCTTTTCATGTCGGGTATAAGCCTAGTTACATTAGTTAAGACGTGGGTGTTAGTGTTGAGTATAATACTAAACCCACCTTAGATATAGGATTTGAGGCTACTACAGTGGGTATCTCGTAGTATGCCTAAATAGTGGGTAAGTTCTTTTTCTTCAGGAACTATAAATCTTGCTTATCTACATCACATGAATGATGTCACTTCCATCCTTTCTCTCTATATACTTGGAGTGTGTGATCTTATTTCCCTCACTACTGCCTTAGTCCCTCAAGATGCTGAAATGAATTGTGCATATTGACTAACCCTATTTAAAACTTTTCTTTCCTTTTGGGTAGGACTTCCTAGTCTCCCTTTTGTGTGCCAAATCTCCCTTATTTCGAGAAAGAATATATTGGATCCTTAATCAAGAGTTTTCTCGTGCCCTAGGCTCAAGATGTAATTAACCACGGGGGCTTGCGCCCGTTAGAAATGGAACTCCACCATCAAATAAACCACACTGGAGCTGATGTATCGAGTGGGGAAAACCTGTTATTTTGATTAGGTCGTATATATTACTACCCATCGGGTGCGCTGGCGAGAGCCACTATCCTCAATGGTTAGTCATATGTATGATATAATCTGCCCTCTCATTGGCCCATTGGCGCAGAGCATGGAGGCTTGCGATCATCTCTATCCCTTGGGGTGGTGCGGTCGTGTATCCTCTGCACTCTGTAGCCGGCGGTGTCCTTTTGGAGGTCCACAACAACCATTAAACAATTTTTTATCTTCTAAAAAGCTAATTCATACTAATCATTACATTCAAATTTTACTATCTTTTGAGTTAATTTGAATAACAATATTGTAATATCAGAGATACCTTATATAAACCTCATATAATAATCAACAAGATCATGAAAACTCCTCACCTCTAAAATTGTTGTTGGCCTTAGCAACTCAGCAATGGCTTGAATTTTATTCTTATCAATAGAAATACCTTTACCACTAATCACATGCTCAAGAGAGTTTATGCTGCTTAACTAAAATTCATATTTTTAAAATTTGGCATATAACTTTTTCTTCTTAGGTGTTTGCAACACTACATATAGATGTCTGAAATGGCTCTTTTCATCTCTTGAATAAATAAAGATATAATCTATAAACAAAATTATGAAAATATTTAAGAATGATTTGAAAATTCTATTTATCAAGTTCATAAAGACAACTGGAGCATTTGTCACACCGAATGACATTACAACAAACTCATAATGGCCATATCTAATTTTGAAAGTATTTTTATCTATATCCTCCTCCTTAATATGTAGTTGATGATATCTAGAATATAAATTAATTTTAGAGAAATTAAACTGTAGCTCCCTCTAGTTGTTCAAATAGATCATCAATTCTGGGCAAATGATATTTATTCTATGTAAGGTTATTCAATTTCTTGTAATTTATGTAAATTCTGAAGCTCCCATCTTTTTTCTTTACAAATAATATTGGAGCTCACCATGGCAAGGAAATTGGTCTGATAAACCCTTTATTTAACAGTTCATGTAATTAACTTTTTAACTCCTACAACTCCTTGACTGCCATTCTATAAGGTGCCCTTGCCACTGGTTCTATACCGAGTAACAATTCAATAGTAAAATCTTACTATCTTTCTGGTGGTAATCCTCACAAATCATCTACAAATATCTATGGATATTTTTTGATTATATGTATATCTTTCAACTCTTTAACTTTCTTATATGTATCCCTTATTTGAGCAAGAAAATACTGACACCCTTTAGATACAAACTTTTAAGTTTTCATATAAGTGATTATAATTGAAGTAATTTCTTTATCTCCATAAAGTTTACACTCTCTTTCTCCTAAAAAATTAAATTTAATAATTTTCCTATTACAATCTATGATCACGAAATGATTTGATAATCAATCCATTCCCAATATCATATCAAACTCTTACAATGGTAAAACATTCACTATTGCTTTAAACTCTCTTTCATTTATTTTAAAAGTCAGTTAACATATACCATTAATATTCATAATAGACCCATTTGGCATCAAAAATTCTAAGGTGGTATTTGTTTCATAAACATTTAACCCAACCAATTTAATAAATTTCTCTGAAATGAAGGAGTGTGAAGCTCATTTATCAAAGAGAATATGTATGGGCTTTTCTTGAATTGTTATCATACCTATAAAATTTTCTTAGGAGTTAACATAAACATATTATTTCTTCATTTTTTTTATATTACTTGCTTATTCATTTTACTTGTTTAATCACATGTAATCACGTCAGGTGAGTCCTTTGTATCCTTCTAAATCAGTGTATATACTTTAGGTTGAGTATTTTGACGACCTTGACTTGGACTTGGAGTTGAAGAAACTAATTTTATTATTCTTGGTCATCTAAACTTTTTAAGAGGCCCAATAATCATCCTTAATTCTCCTGTTGGTCTTTTCCCCAAAGTAGGATAGTTCTTGGCTATATGACCAAGTTGATGACACCAAAAGTAAATGTTTGTACCAGATAGACATTCTCCCTTATGTTGCTTTTCACACTTGTTATAATTATTCATGCTCATTTTATTGTCACTACTATTGAACTTTGTCTTTTTTTTTTTTTAAATTAAACTTCATAGCTTGTGAAAGGGATAATCTATATGAATCCCTCATCTTGTTCAATTTAGTCAATCATGGGGGCTCGTTTTTGGATAATTTTGATGATTTGAGTGCATCAACATAGTTTTTTTCATGAAACAAATGACATTTGAATATTTTGTATGCAAAAAATATATTTTGAAGTGGTTTCGCATGACAATATGTTTCTTAGCATGCCATTTTCATCACGTCTATTTGAGTCAACTTGTGTAATAGTTACAAAGGTTAATAATTGATTGTGATCATGGGCTGCAAAGTCAACATGCATCGAATTACTTAGGTCATACTAGTTGTGAGATTATAGTTAGATGATGGTGATTAATAAATAGTAATAGGGTGGTGGTTAGGAGACCATAATCAAGTAGCATTTATCAATAAGCCCTAATTGGGAGATGTTAGTTTGAAAGATCATAGCTAATCAATAGTGGCCATGAGATTATATTTGATCAATACTTGTAGGTACTATAATTGAGTGTCAGTGCTCAGGAGATCATAATCAATGCAATAGTCGGGATATCATAGTTAGGTGATGGTGGGTCATAGTTAGGGGACCATAATTAAGAAATAATGGCTGAATAGTAATGGTTGGATGGTTGTGTTTCACTGGTGATGGTTGAATTGTGATGATTTAATGATGATGGTTAGAAAATGGTGGTTTAATGATAATTTTATCAATATAATGGTTTAACGATATTAGTTTAATTGTAATGGTCAAACAACAATTATTTGAAGATGGTGGTTTAATGGTGGCAACCTAACGGTAATGCTTAAGCAGTAGTAGTCTGATAGTGATGATAATGTTGTGGCTGCTTGATAGTATTGGTCAAGATATGGTAGTTTGATAAGATTGGTCAGGTGGTGATGGTTAGACAGTGATGGGCCATCGATGGTGGTTTGACATATGTAGTCGATCGAAAGTAATTAAAGTGGTCAGGCGATGATAATTTGATGGTGGCCGACCAATAATGGTTGAGCAGTGGTGGATTGAGTATTATGGTTAGTCAATAATAATGCATTAATTAGGTTTAAGTGGTGGTGGAAAATGACAATGTTCATATGATGGTGGGCTAACACCAGTAGTTGGGTGATGGCAATCTAGTAATGAAAATTGGGCAATGGTAGCTTAACAATAATGATTCATTGATGGTCTAACACTGGTGGTCAGACAATAGTGGCTTGATAGTGGCTGGGTAGTGATGGAAGGATGGTGGTAATCTGATGACAGTGTTCAAGTGGCAGTAGTCTGATTTTGGTGGTGTGATAGTGACAGTCCAATAGCAGGAATCAAATGGCGATGATATGATGGTGATGGTTGTTTGATGGCAGTGGTTTGACAACATAGCTCTCTCTAATTTTAAGTTAATGTTTAAGCCCCATTCCCAACTCTCAGTCCCCCCTTATGTAGAGAATGAGGGCTAATTTATAAATTTTACGAGTGTCATTCTTTGTAAACATACCTAAAGCCTATAACACTCTAGAGGATAAACCATTTTAATTCCTTTTATCATAAGAAATATTTTAAAGTTTGAGTGCTTTATACTATTAAAACTAAGTAATCTTAGGCTCATTAGATTTTTTTTTGTCGAGATGCTCAATTTGAATATAGACATGCAAGATTTGGAGGTGTCATTTTGCCCTCTAATTAATGTTATGAAGTTTTCAATTGCTCTTCAAGTTCTTGAATATAGACATGCAAGATTTGGAGGTGTCATTTTGCCATTCTTGATAATGATGGACCATATATAATAATAATATTTAATTATAAATTACAACTATAAGTAATAGTTTTAGTGTAGTTTATATTATTATCTATAATTCAATCCTCTTATATATAGTTATATATTGAATTATTATTACATACATAATAATAAAATAAATATGATAATGAAATATTATATCAAATAAAAATATTTGTATATGCTAAATTTGTCTTTAAATATTTAATTCTAAAGAAAATATATAACAATAATATTGCTTCATGACACATTCCCTAAAATTATAAGCCTAGGTTTTCAAATAAAAAACAACGTAAGGAAATCTCCCAGAATACATTTGCTTCTTTCTAATTTTTAATTTGGAAATCTCCCACATTAATACATTTGCTTCTTTTTATTTTTTAATCAATTTAATGTTATAGGAATTTTATAATGGTATTTATATTGAGCGGCCAAACGAGAACTACAAAACAAATTGAGTGATAAAATATGGTTTGGTCATACAATATGATCCAAATATCATATGGTACAATTATTTTAAATAGCAAAAAATTATAAAAACCTATATCTATTTAGTTATAATATGTATACATTAATTGCCTTCTTAATTTTATGGCTTAATTAAATTAATTTAGAAAGTGATTGTACAATATTATGTGCGTCATAGTATCTGATTTGTTCAAATTTTACATTAATCTAATTAAGAAAATAACCTTGTATTGATAATTAATTTGAACTTAGGCCTAATTATATAGTACGATTAATTCATAATAATTAAATTATCACACGGTACAATCCATATCAGTTATTTTTAAAAGTTTATTCTTATTTTTAAAATTTTAGAATTATTTTTGTTGTTTACTCTAGTGCATGTGTATTGGCTATTTCACAATTTTCTTTATCTAAATCATCAAATAGAGTACTCAAATGAATGTAATATATAATTACTGTCTCAACTTATATCTTCTTGTTATTTGGATTATCCATGACTTACTTGATGCTTGACTCTTGATTTCTTTGTCTTATCTTTAGCATTTTGACCCACAATCTGGCTTATGTCATATTTAGTTTCAGGTTCACACAACACATTTTTATTTCATTCTCATATACATCTACATTTGTTAGTTCTAAACTGTAATAAGTATATTAGTCTAGAAAATAATATAATTATTGATTAAGCCAAACCATATTTGTGATAAAAATATATACATAATGAGTTTTTGTGATAAAAATATATACATAATGAGTTATGACTCCCTGAGTCAATAAAAAGAAGATTTGGCGGCATGTGCTCTTTGGGGGCTCATCGACAAGACCAACGATATATGATAAGAAGTTAATTTTACAATGTGAGCTAAGGAAGTCAACGATAAGGCCGATGATAGGTAAGGAAAAGAGGAGACTCACCATGGGTGGCATTGTGGGATTGATATTGTGCAACAAGCTTGTCGGGCAAGGCATCAAACGCATATCAAGGAATGATCGAATAGAGGTCGAACAAAATTTTGGATTTGTAACTAGTTTGAACTCAATTGTTTAACACAAAACTTAATAAACAATCCGCATATATAAAAGTGGATCATTTGATCCAAAAAAACTTTCAAATATATTTTTTTTTCTCAAAAAACAAATAATAAGCATATTTTTCCTACAAACTGTTTTATGTGATATATAGACTTTTTTTTATATACAATTTAAATAAGGATTCCTACCCAAAATTGTATCATTTTTAATGTTACTTTGCTTCGATAATTATTCATTTCCATCGAATTAAAAAATAAAATCCTTAAAAGTTCAATTTAGTAGTCTCCGCTAGGGGTGGAAACTAGTCGACGTGAGCTCGAGTGATGTTTAACTCGAGCTCAGTTCGTTGGATGGATCACGATCTTGAACTCGAGCTTGACTCGAGCTCAAATGGCTTGCTCGAGCTTGGCTAGCGACGATGGATGTGAGTCGCGAGCAGCTCATGAGTCCTTAGGCTTTCTTTCTGTTATGATCTTGCTTCCGCGTTTGCGGTTCCACACAACAACTCCCTAGCTTCCACTTTCACGCTTGTTCTGCCGCTTTCATTTTCGAGCTGTTTGATGAGTAATCGAGCTGAGTTTCATCTTGATATAACTCGAGCACCATAATCGAATGAGCTTGAAATCTGCTTGAGGTTGAGCTTAAAATTTGATAAACTCGGCTCACACACTCATTTAGGATTGAGCTTGAACAAGAGGACTTGTTCGCACTCTTAGCCTCCACGTTGCTATAAATAATAAAATAAGAAATTCAATATTAAACCTACCCCTATCTCTAACCTCTTCAGATCTCTGTTTGCGCTTTCAGCATTTCCCTATGCCTCGCCGGCAGATCCTCGGAATGCAGCCAAGTACGTTCACAGCCGCCTAGTGCCGCCGCAGCATATTTCAGCTTCGATGGGCTCCGCATCGTCGTCGCAATTGCACGGTGAGGACGACGAAGACCAAGAAGACGAGGAGGAACGGAATCCCCGAGCTATTAAGCCTTCGAAGGAGAAGGTTCTTGAACAAGAGCCAGAGATCCTTCCCTGCTACGCCTCCGCTTCTCCTCTCTCGCCGCAGCTCTCCACCGCCGGCACTCCCCGCCTTCTCGGCTCCTCTATTAAAGTTTGGGATCCCTGCAATGTCCTTCTTCCTCCCGCCGTATTCTCCCGTGGATTCGACGCTGATGCTGGCGGCGTTGAACTAATGAGGGAGGTGGTGTTGATTAATCATGGTGAGTGTGGAGCGAGTCTGAGGCCGGATCTCGTTGGTGGTCGGTGGCCTACAGCGGGATTGACCGGGAATGGGGAACGGCAGGCGCGAGCGCTTGCTGTGTTTCTCAATTCGCAGGGAGTGAGGTTCACTGCAGTCTATTGCTCGCCGTTAGATCGAGCGAGAGCAACAGCAGTCTTCGTTTGTCGGGTTTGTCAATGATTTATAAGCTTAACTCTTTTATTTTTAGCCACTTCCTTCATACATTTTGGATAAATTTTCTTCAAATTGATCTTTATAATGAGGCATGAAGGTCTATGCCTGCTACTTGGTTATTCTACGTACTTGGATTACTAAACTTATAAATTTTGAAATTCGTGAAATGGGCATCTCAGCTTCTGAGGAGGTGGTCATGTGGTAGTGTTGGCTAGCTGAGTTTCTGGAAGGGGTCTTGTTTATCTTATTCTCGCAGAGTATAATTCATATCATGCATCTTGCTACTTCTACAGGCGCGGAGAAACGAATAACAGTGCTAAACCTAAGGGATAGTCTCTCAACAGTTGGGTTATAGAAAAATTGAAAATCAGATTTCCTTCTATCTCTCGAACTTAGCTTGTTGAGGCTTCATTTTCTTGGAAAAAGCTCCAAAGAACTGAAAATTGGAAAATAATAGAAACGCAGCGATAAAACAAAAAGCCCCTATTTCCGGGCATTGGGCAAGGATTCGATGAATGAAACTAAGATGGGGTGTCCATGTATTTATAAACGAGGTTGGAGGTACTATTATTGTGAAATATTTGGTTGGTGTATAATGTATATCATGATCTGGTAATCTAGGTTGCATCACTTAGCTTTGATAAGCATTCCAAAAGAGCCATTAACTGATGTTCCATTGAGGACATTCATGACCTGCTTAACAAGGATTATCATGCATGTTGAGGTAGTGAATTGGGTGGTGACAATTAATCCCCTGAATCAGTCCATTTGGTTTGAACCAAACTGAGCAATCATATAATAGTTTTATTTGAAGCTTTTTTTTGGTTCAGGATTTTGTAGTCCTGGTCATCAGTCGTTCCTGTGTCTTCCATTAATCTAGGATTGAGATGGAGGTTAATGAAAAACTTTCTCTCAGCCATAGATAGTGAGAGTTTGTATGTTTCAAAGATCAAAGCTATGGGTGGCCTTGATCTTGAAGCACCAGTTTTTATTTCGTAACGATATGGTTAGTATTGAATATGGAATTGAAAATTTGAAGTTAAACATAAAATATAGATCTAGTAGGGTTTAAAATCGGGTCTTCTCAATTGAAAATTTGAAATAGGCTTTCTTTATTATATTATAAATCGGCAAAAAGAAAGTATGAGTGATGGAGGAGGAATTATGGAGACTGGAGACTAAAGAGATTGCATTTGAGAGATGACTGAGAATACACATAATTAAAGATAATTGAATAAGCTTTGCCTAGATGGAGAAAACCTTTCTTATGTTGGTTTGTTTTTTATTCTCTCTTGCATCTTCGCATTCCTTTATGTCCTTGCTTCACTTGCCTCTTGATCTTTTTGTTGCTTTGATTTGTCCTTAATGCTTCCTCCCTTCTTCTGCTTGAATTAGCTCCCAAATCTCTTCCTCCTTCCACCCTTTCTCAGATAGAAAGTGTTTAGAGAGTGGCTTCTTAAAGGGTTATGTTTCATAGGCTTTATGCCTTTGTTAATAAATTATCATTGTTATAGGCCTTGAAGGCCGAATATGAAGGTATTAAAATAAATATACCGGTCACCACAATCGTATATTTGTTTAATTGTTCGAACCCTGTTGACTCCTATTTATATGCTTAGGAGGATCGGGTTTTATAAGTTTTATGCCTTTGTTGGAGAGTTTTCTTTATGAAAGGCCTTGAAGGCCTAATATGAATGTATAAATAAATATCCCAGTCGACCTCACGACCATATATTTATTTAACAATTCGAGCCGTATCGACTCCTATCTACCTCCATAGAAAGATCAGGCTCGAACTTGAGTTTATTTACTGACCTGCGCAGCATCCCTAGACGTCATGTGTGTTTCCACAACACGCTCGCCGGGGCCCATGCGGGTGTTTGGGGGCATTTTATGATTATTTGTTGAATTTAGTCAACTCCTATTTAATTTCTTAGGAGTATTGGGTTCAAAATTAGATTCATCATTTGATTCACGCAGCATCCCTAGACATCACGTGTGTATCCATAACATGCTTGTCGGGGCCATGCGGGTGTTTGGTGATTGTATACCTCTCTTTTTTGTGTACATATGTGTACAAATTACGGTGCACGTGTGGGGATATTTTGGACATTTGATAAGTTTTCTACGACAGCTTGTAGAGGCTTGCATTTGTTGTAGTACTTCAATATTTGTATGTAGAAAGTATGTTGTATGCACGACCATCCATACTGACTTGATCTGGCTTTCTCTTCTCAAAACTCATATAGAAACTTATAGGCAACACCCGATGCCTTGCACTTCGAAGTTGATGGCCACTGTCTTCAACTAACATTCGCGGCAATCGAAGATACTTCGAACCATCTAAGATAGTTGTGGGAGGTACCAATTCCTAAAATAATTGTTGCAATTTTTTTGGGATGACTGGAATAGCAAGTATATTTTTCATATGTTATTGTGAGTTTAGGTCACCCAACTTTACACTAATCTTTGACAATACATTTGTCAAATATTGATTATTAGCTCTAATGGGAATGATGCAGTGTGTGTTATTCATTTCAACACATCTAGATGCGTCACCTTGGCGTTTTCACTACATGTCGAATCTTTCTGGTTTCAACTAACATGTTGGTTGTGGAATGAGTCTCTTGCAGTGTCATTAAACCCTTCTGCTTATAGGAGATTGATGTGTTTGATTGGTGGATCATCACATCTACTGGTGTATCTTCTAGTGTTAGTAAGGATTGCCACGTATACTTACCAGATAGCCAACCTCAGTAGTAGGGGCTTCCCTTATGAATTGTATGGACCTTTATACATTGACTTCCATCATTTGCATGTAGTTTGTTGTATCATTCGAAGATTTTTCATATTTGTTTGAAATCAAATCTTCTTTTATTTTATTGCTTGTAGAGTTGAATATAGTTGCTTGTACTTTTATGTTGATTGTAGGATGCATTTACAATCATTACATTGAACGCAAATATCACCATTCTCGCCAATATCTAAGAGTTCGCCATGCAAGTGCTTTTGAAGCATGTTATTCATTGGCCATAACAAACATTTTCTTGCTTGTGATTCATTTGATCCAACAAAAATTGTCGGAAGAATCAACACAATCAATCTTATTTAATACAACTTCTTCCAACTAAAGGATAAAGTATTGTTAGTCAGGTTCAAAACCAACAAATGTCATCACTGGCCTTTGGGCATCCTGTCTAACTTTAGACATTATGCAACCTCCCTTATACTTGGGCTCAATCTTAAGGCCTTGAAAGCCTGTAGTCTCCTCAATGTCATTTTACACTTGAATGATCAGAGTTCTCTTCTCGAGTATTTGGATTTTGATCGTTCATCTTTTGAACTAAAGTTTGTTTTCAAGTGTTTTATCCCAGTTTGAATTTTTTGAATCATCATAAATTCCTTGCATATTTATAAACAACCACTTAGATTGTTAAGACCTTCCAACAAATATGATTGCTACTTATCATTGTTTGTAGCTTTTGACATGTTTCCTGTGGCCCGTACATGTTCAAGTTCCATTTGATGTTGTACAGTTCGATTTCAAGTGCATGTCTACAGTGTAAGTTCAAGTCCAAGTTCTTGTCCACTATTCATTTGAGCTCAACATAGATTCTCTTCAAGTATTTGTTGTAGTTCATTTGCAAGTTCAAGTTTTTTACTCAGAGTCTTCTGTATTTTGTTTTGTTCAAGTTCTTGATTAATCATTTGAGTTATGTTCAAATACAGGTTCTTGTAATTCATGCTCAAGTCCACTAGTTCATGTTAATTTGAATCTAAGTTCTTGTTCTTTTGAGTTCAAATCAGGTCCAAGTCTAAGTCTCACGTTCACCTAAAATTTTGGCAGCCTCCCAGCGTCTCCCCTGTTTAGGGGAAAACTACAAAAAATTGGGCCTTCCCACAACGCGCAATAAAGGCATGTATGATAGGTGTCCTCGGACGAGGACACCGCGGTCGTGATCTTCCTTCCCACCACGCGTAATAAAGGCGTGTATGGGGTCTTCGAGGGTGCTTGTTTGAAAATGCAGTTTGCTTTTCCCCCTGCTCGAAGGTACTTATAAGTGACCCCGCCTCGCCATAGGTGACGCATCGGGGTCCCATTCCCATATACGCGCAATAAAGGCATGTATATGCGATTTTCCGGTGCGCCACAAACTTTGAAATGGGGCTTTAGGTGATTACTCGCCTCGTTGTAGGCGTCGTACCGGGGTCCCATCCCACCACGCTCAATAAAGGCGTGTATAGGTGGTTTTTCGGTGCACCGTGAACTTTGAGGGAGAGAATCTAAGTTTTAGAGAATTAATACCTTCACGGGGTTTGGTGGTGTTGGCTCGTGCATCGGGCAAGAGGAGGGGGAGGCATTACCCGTCTCTTTTATAATTAATTATAATTAAAAAAGAAATTTATTATAATTAATTATAGTTAATAATGATTAATAAAAAACTAATAATAATTAGTTATAATAGGATTTAATTAATCATAATTAATATAGTTAATTAGTAATTAATTATAATTAAAAATAGTCATAATTAAACTTAATTAATTATGCTTAATTTATTAATGTTAATTAATTAATTCTAATTAAAAATAAATAATTAAATTAATTATAACTAATTCATAATCAACAATAATTAATTAGAATTAAAATAATTAACTATAATTAAACTTAGCTAATTATAATCAAGTTAAATATAATTTTGTTAGAGTTTAAGTAGGATTAACAGAGAATTAAACTTAATCCTCTATTTTTGAGGGATTTGACCAAAGAAGCATGTAGAAGAGACAAAGCTACATTCACAGCAAGCGAGTTCCCTTTGCTTCATCCGATCAAAATGTTGTAACTTTTGTTTTGAGAGCAAGGGAACGTCGTCAAGGCAGCAAAATCGGCCAAGGCAAGTCGGAGGGCATCATATAGGGCTTGCTTGCGGCAGTCGGCTTATGAAGGCCAGTCCAGGAAGTGGCCGACTTCAAAGCAGAGGGGGCTGTGTTCGGCTACAACAGGAGAAAGGGTGTCGGCTTCGGTTGCTGTAGTCGGCAGGCATGGAGGTAGGTTGGTCGGCTACAACAGGAGAAAGGGTGTCGGCTTTGGTTGCTGTAGTCGGCAGGTATGGAGGTAGGTTGGTCTTCCTCTCTCTCTCTCTCTCTCTGGATCAGAAGATATGGGGGTTGGAGGAGTTCTGGTGGTGGGGCTCCGGTTTGCTGTAGAAGAGAAGCGTGGATCTAGAAGCTGGAAGAGAGGATGAAGTGATTGTGGAAGAGCAAGCTCGCGAGCGGAAGAGAGCCCCGAAAGCTTCACTTCCTCATTTTATTGACGCGAACGAGAGCTCGGTCTATGCGAGGCATGCACAGGATAAGACCCACCTTTTGCAGCCTATGGATGATGGGATTGTAGCGATCAGAGCAGTGATTCAAGCAAGATCTTCATATGGGCTTTGACAGGTCTGAAAAAAATGATTTTTTTTTTTTCTGTTATTTTTGTTTTGTTTTATCTTGTGGAGGTCAACATTGTATTAATAGGAGGATGTTATTATCATTTAAGTTATTTGATTGCAGCTTGAGATATGGTCTATTGCAAAATTGCAGGTTGTAATCCTCAAACCGAAGTCTAGCCAGGTAATTTCTCATCAATCATCCCAACATAAAACTGAATACTGTGCGTGGAGAACCTGTCTGGCTTTTCTTTATTTATGCAATTACAATCTTTTTGAGGGCTTATATATTGGCTTAAGCTAAATGGTCGGAACTTTGCAAAGGTCTCTACATTGGTGTAATGATTTTTAATAACCAAATTAACATCTTTGGTGGCTGATGTGTCATACATTAAAATTATGCGAGAGTTATTGAGAATAGGTTACGACGTGATACTAATGTTTCTCAAAATCAATTTGGATTCATGCCGGGTAGGTCCACTATGGAAGCTATCCATTTATTGAGAGGTTTGATGGAGAAGTATATAGAGAATGAGGATCTACATATGACATTTATTGATTTAGAGAAGGCATATAATAAAGTTATGAGAGAAGTGATGTGGAGAGTTCTAGAAAAGAAAAGAGTTAATAATGCTTATATTCAAGTAACTGAAGATGTATATGCAAAAATTGTTACTAGTATTCAAACACAAGGCAGCTTGACCAAGTATTTTCCTATTTCAGTTGGATTACATTATTGATGAACTTTAAGCCCATATCTTTTTGCTTTAGCCATAGATATTCTTACTCGACATTTGCAAGAGGTACTCTAGTGTATGCTTTTTGTTGATGATATTCTTGTTGTTGTTAAGACTAGAGAGCGAGTTGAAGGAAAACTTGAATTATGGAGGTAAACTTTAGAGTCGAAAAGTTTTCGTTTGAATAGATCTAAAATTGTATTGGAGTGTAATTTTAATAGTAATAGATCTAGTGGGCAGATTGTGACTTTTGGTGATCAAGTCATTAATAAGAGTACACATTTTAGATATGGCGGGTTGTTCAAGGTGATGGTGAAATAGATGGCAATATTAGTAATAGAATTCAAGTTGAATGGTTGAAGTGATAGGAATTCATCGTGCCTATTGTGTAACAGAAAGTATCCCTCAAACTTGAGGGGAAATTCTATAAGATAGTTGTAAGACCTGTAATGCTTTTTGTCCAGAGTTTGGCCATTAAAAGAGAAGCATAAAATTAAGTTAAATGTTGTTGATATGAGGATGCTCAGGTGGATGAGTGGCTTTAATCTTAGAGACAATAAAAAAGAGTATATATGTGAAAAAGGTTGGAGTAGCTCCAGTGACAGATAAGATTAGAGAAAGTCGTCTTAGATGGTTTGGTCACATAAAATGTTTGCTTTCCAATGATCCAATTAGGAGAGTAGATTTATTAGACTTGTCATATGTTTTGAAAGGTAGAGATAGTCCTAAAGAGACTGATCTTTTTTTTTTTTAATTAGATTTAAATAAAATTTTTACTCCTAACAGTACAATGGAGAAAAAAGATTCATGTAGTCGATCCCACATAGTGGGATAAAAACTATTGTTGGTGGTCACCATGGTTTAAAATTGCGCAATATGAGGCTCGCCTTGAGGCCCGCCTTTGCGCAATTCCAGTAAAAAATGCCTCGATACTTATGCCTCGAGTTTTATTTATGAGGCTTACGCCTCAAGTTGGTTGAGGCCCGCCTCGCTTCACGCTATATATATTAAAACTTACATAAATCTTGAAGTAAATACAACGGTTTAAAATTGCATAAATAAGCCTCGAGGCAGTTTGAGGTGTAAGCCTCACGGACACAGAATTGCGTAAATTAAAAATTAAGAGTTTTAGCAGGAAAATAATAGCAATATTCTATCTTACAATAAAAATATCTAAATAATATATGAAAATAGTGGAAAGTAAGAAAGTAGATGCAATAAAATCATGCCCCAAAGTACAAAATCACAAAATATGAAAATATTAGTTTAACAAAACTCACAAAGTACAAAGAACAAATAAAATGCAATCATATCCCATCACTAAGTGGGTCTTCAAGAGAATCTTCTTCTCCAATTGTATCTATGAATGTCATTTAATCATCATCTCCAATATGACTCAGTTTTCTCTTCCCTGTTCAATAAGAGAAAAGATCATTATCATGTTAATTGCTCACTTGACATAAATAATTAAATATAATGCTATAGCATATAAGAAGTTGTGGAATATCTTTACTTGATTGTTGTGCTGCAGAGCTAGTGGATATGTGGTGTGGTTTTAGTGGATGTACCCACTTGATCTGCTTCGCCCCTCAAGACATCCACACTTAGATCTTCTAGCTGTAAGTCTGATAATGACAAATCTGTCTCATCATCTATGAACCACTCATTATCAGATGACACATCATCACACACCAACGGGTCCTCATCATCTTTCAACCCCTTATTCCTCAACCTCCTCTCTCTTAACCTCTTGTTGTGCATAATATATACGAGGGAGTTCATTCTGAGTGTTGATAGCTGATTTCTTCTCTTTGTTTGCACTTGACTATATGTACTCCAATTTCGCTCACACCCAGAAGAAGAGCAAGTGAGGCCCAACACTCTTATAGCAAAACTCTGTAACTCAGGGGTGAAATCACCAAATTGGATCCACCATTCAACTGTTTTAAAAAAAATATAATCAGAACTGAATAAAGTGTCTTCATTTACCAAAATAATTATACTTGGAGAACGTTTGGAAATGGTTGCTTTTGCTGCATTCAAACCAAAAAAACCCTCTTTATTCCGGAATATAACAAGTTGTAAATCTGCAAGCTCCCTATCTGTCTGCTCTGGTATTAGCCTGTCCATATAATGATATAGACCC